>PVIR01002016.1:0-23748 GCA_004026965.1 Petromus typicus
CTTATCACAGTGACATATGTGCACCCATGTTTATAGCAGCCCAATTTGTGATTGCTACATCTTGGAAACAACCCAAGTGTCCATCAACTGGAGACTGGATAAAAAAGCTGTGGTTCTTCTACAGAATGGAGTATTACTCTGCCATAAAAATGATAAGTTTGAATCATTTCTACTTAAATGGACATACCTTGAGGATATCTCATAAGTGAAATAAATAGGTCACAGATAGGTACATATCACATCTTCTCTGGTATGAGAAAATAAAGATGTAAAATGAGTCCTAGAATTGTATGTTATATATTGTGAAATAGAAAATGCTCAGTGTAAAATAGGAAGAAGGGGGGAAAATGATGATATTGTAACAAAAAAGTAAGGAAACAAATTTTATGTATATGGGGAGGGCGGTAGGGTGGGTAGGGCTATGGGAATAAATGAGAATTAAGTTGTGTCTTATACTGGTATAAATCCCCATTATGGAGTGCAATCATGATGTGTATATGTAATGTACCAATAAAGATAAAAAAATTAAAAAAGAAATAAGGGAAATAAAGCAAATGATTGAATTTGAAATCATTCTAAGGAGTATTTTCTCTTTTTTTGGGACAGGGTCTCGCTTTGTAGTTCAGGCTGGCCTTGAGCTCAGCCTCCAACTCACATCACAGCAATCCTCCTGCCTCTGCCTCCCGAGTGCTGGGATGACAGGTGTGAGCCACCACACCCAGCACTGTGGTATGTGGTACTGGTTGCTGCTGGATGTGAGTCTCCACACCCAGTATTGTATGTGGTTACCAGGGAATCAAACCCAGGTCCTTGCACTTGCAAGAGAGGCACCAGAATCACTGAGCTAACTACCCGGCCCCTAAGGGGTACTTTCTTAAGATCTCTTAAAAAGCATCTTTCTAATTCTCAGCATTATATACTTTAACAAAATGGCTAAATGTAATATTAAACCCCACATCTACATCTTACCTACTGTCTTGATGGGTCTGGGCCCACATCATCCCATAAATATTATTATTTATAATGCATGAGCTATAGCTGAGTCCAATAAATATGTCTTGAATGTATTCTATCTCTGCCTGCTTCTATGAAGAAATAACAAAGACCATACTTATTTAAAAGACTTAAGTACCACACAGTTTGAAGACAAATCTGTTGTGTGATAACATTTCTTTTGCATATATATTAGAGTGAATTTTAGTGAAAGTTTCATTTATCATTATATTACCAATTGTATTGCTATTTTATGGTATTCTGAAAATAAAGGTTGAATGTATACGATGAACTGTGAAAATTCAGTTAATTTTTTTTCATATTGAATGGACTAATTTGTATAATATTGAAGAAGATGACTGTATCTTCATTTGACTGTCATGGAAAATAATATAATGCTTCCTCAAAAGATTTACAATAGAATTGCTATATGATCCAACAAACTCGTATACACACAAAAAAAATGAAATCAATGTGTCTAAAAGGCATCTGCACTTCCATTTTCATTTCCACACTATTATTAAGGACCAAGAGAGGGCAATAGCCTAAGTATTCATCAACTGATGAGAAAATATACTGCCTATAAACCACAGAACACTATTTGGCCGTGAAAAGGATGAAATCCTGGCACTTGTGACAAAGTGAATAAAAATCGGAAGTATCAGAATTCAGATACAGCTTGCAGCTTTCATTTGATACATTTCTATCAAGTGTATGCAAAATATATACATGTATCAGTCACTGGAACGTGGTCTAAGCTTTATTGGTTTTATCTGGTAATGATAAAATAGGTACAAAAAACCCAACAGATGATCTGATTAATATGTGAAACCTTAAAATATGTATTTATATGGTAAAAGTTCAGTGTAAAGTAATGGTTATCAGAGACTAAGGAGAGTTGGGAGATACAGGTTTGGAGAAACACTCAAGAGTGGATGGAAATTACAGTTAGATTAGATGGGGTAATAGTTTGTGGTCTTCTATTATTACTACACAGCCAGGTGACTATAGATAATGGTAGTGTACTGTACAATTTGAAAACAGACACAGGAAAGAATTTGAATGTGTTTATCACATAGAAATGATATATATTTGAGGAGGCAGATGTGCTTACCCTGACTTGAATGATGCAAAATATACACATGTATCAAAAATATCATATGATCTCAGACATATGTGTGATGCTTATGTCAATGAGATTTTTAAAAATAATTTCAAAAAGAACATGGACTTTATTCTTACATGAAAGTCTCAATTTGCTCCTCTTTAAATTTTTCTTCATACAAGACAATTGTGATATTTAAATGAGGGCATAAGATAAATATTAAATAAATATTAAAATGAAACTTATTTCTTAAAAACTAACCTACTTTTACATGGATATAAAATCTTTATATTCATTTAGGAATAAATTCTCATAAATACAATTGACTTACTAAAACATTTGTTTTGTATTTAAGTAGTACTTTATCATAGCTTTAAGTTTGTTTTTGTTTTTGTTTTTTTGAGACAGGGTCTCATTTTTCTTTTTGTAGTTCAGGTTGGCCCTCAGCTCAGCCTTGAACTCACAGCAATACTCCTCTCTCTGCCTCCTGAATGCTGGGATTATAGTCATGCCCCGCACTGTGGTATGTGGTCCTGCTTGTTGATGGGTGTCAGTCTCCATGCCTGCACTATTTTATGTAGTTACTGGGGGATTGAACCCAGGCCCTTGCACTTGCAAGGCAGGCACCAGAACCACTGATCTAAATACCTGGTCCCATAGATTTAAGTTTTAAATCCTATTATTTTAGAAAAAATAAGTTTTTGAAAAATATACATGTAAGTTTTTTGTTTTGTTTTGTTTTTTCGAGACAGGGTCTTGCTTTGTAGTTCAAGCTGGTTCTGAACTCAGCCTCAAACTCAGCAATCTTGGGGCTTCTAAGTTCTGGGATGACAGTCATGATCCACCACTCCTGGCACTGTGGCATGTGGTACTGAATGCTGGTGGGTGTGAGTCTCCATGCCCAGTACTGTTATATATGGTTACCAGGGATTGAACCTGGTCCTTGCACTTGCAGGGCAGGTGCCGGAACCACTGAGCTAAATTGCTGGCCCTAAATGTGAGATTTATAATAATTTTAATGCACTGAATACATTTTCAAAGCTAATTTTATTTTATTTTATTTTTAAAAATGTTTTCTCTATGCTAACCAACAATGCTTATTTATTTGTGTATTTTTTTTCTCTTTTTTGGTACCAGGATCAAACTCATAACCTTACACATGCAAGGCAGGTGCCAGAACTACTTAACAAAATCCCCAGTCCATTTTAAAATACACTAATAACTTTAAATTTAATCTGTGGCGAATGCAATCTTTTTGTTCCCTTAATTTTTCCAGTTTCTTTAAACATTAAAAAGTTTATTCATCTTTTTTCTTAAATCTTGATTCTCTATTCTCATGACACTTGGAAGGACATCTATCCATCTTTCCCAAAGTACTTATTAATAAAGGTGGGGAATGTTCTACTTGCGCTCAACAGAGACTACCAGAGGACTCTGTTCACCTTGTTTGTATTATGCATCTCAAGAGTCATTAGAATGTTTGGAAGTACTATGAATTTAACGACACTAATGCACTATCAAAATTCTGACCAATGAAACAAATGTTTTAGACTTTTATTTTCAACTACACCATACTCTTTAAAAAGAATAATATAATAATAATTTATTTTAACTTGCATTCAGCTTTTTCAATTACTCTCTTTTCACTATAGAAACTTAAAAGAAACAAAGAAGCATGAAATAGCATTTGTCATTTGACAAATCTGATTAAACCAAAGGTGTTTACCATTGAAACTGACTCTGTTCACCCACTCCCTCGTGAGTTTACTTTCCGTTAGACAAAATATTGCTATCTTTCCCCAGGAGGAACTCAAATCGTTGTCCATTAAGAACAGTTATATTTTAAAATGTTAAACATTGCAGGGGGTTACAAAATACAAAAATATGTGATTGGTCTTGGAATACATTTCAAGACATTCTTAGAGTTTGTGTTCCAAAGACATCTTAGGGTTCTTGGGCTAGATTAAAGAAAGATGTTGAATTACAGAAAGAAGGAACTGTTTTTTCCACTTGAATTTACTGAACAAACCTACCCACAATTACCAGATCCATTTAACGTGATAATTTAATAGAATCTTAAAGTTAGCAGAGAGTGAACATAAAGTCTGTTGTGCAGGATAACCATAGATTTTTAGTTAAAAGTATAGTAGTATGCCATCTTTGATGTATAGTAGTGTCATATGGTAAGAGGACAGACTTTAAGCCAAATAGTCCATGAAGACTGTCTCTGGAATCATACTACCATCTTAGCTTTTCTTTGATACAACCAAATACTTGATACTCAAAACTTTAAGCTCAGTTCAAGTTTTCAATCTATGGTGGGCTGGCCCCAAGGTAGAAACACTGGTGACCCATCTCCTTCATCTGGATTCCACCTCCTAACAGTACATTCAGCTATGCACCCATCAGTGGATAAATGGTACTTCCATGAAGCACAAGTTCCTACTGTGCAGAACTTTAAGGGAGGATCTACGCCATAGCTCTTACTATCTAAGAAAGGAGTAAATGAGTGAGCCAACCTTTCTAATGCTTGTAGTTCACATCTGTAAGAGGGGGTCATGGTTTTCATAAGGTAGGACTCCTGTGAAGATTAAGGAGAATTCAGATACAGCTTTCAGTAGTCACGGGAATGTAGCATAGGCTTTGTTAGTTTTATCTGTTATTATTCTTTATCCTGACCACCAACTACCTTTAAACCAGCAACTCTGCTTTAATGTACTTTTTCCTTTTTTTTGTGAAATCTCATTTCATTCTAAAGGAAATTTACCTGGAAGTAAATCTTTTCATTTTTGGAAAATGGAATAGTATGTGTCACAATAATTCAAAATTAATAATATTTATTTATGCAACCAATATTTGTAAAATATCTGATATTCAGAATCTAGTGGTAGGCACTTAGGATGTAGAAAAATAAGAACACTCTTATTTCAAATAGCTTTTATTCACAAGGACTAGAGGAAAATCTAATTCAGTAGAAAACACAAGACAAGAGGGCATCTTTCATTCTTTTTGAAGAGTCATGACAGTAACAACATCAACAATAATTTGGAACACAGTACTGTGTCTTCAAATACAAAAAAAGGAAACAGGAAGAAGGTGAACATTCCATGGGCCTGTTCAACAACATTACTGCTATTAGGCATTAATCATTTATTAGATGATTATTTTGCACATCTGGGAAAACACCACTGGCAGCACAATTTAAGAAAAGAAATTGGCAACAACTATTCTCAGCAGCTCTGGATGGCAGATCTTGGTGTATGCTAGCCAAAATAATTAAGGGCAAAACCACTGGTGCACAAAGGACAACAAACTGACTTTATTACAGAAACGGATATCAGACCACAATGGAAAAGATGCTTCATTTCACAAAGCCATAAACTCTGGATTATTGGCACATAACATCAACAAGTATTTTCTAAATTGTTTAGTCCCAAAAGTACTAAATATTGTCTTCCTGTCGAAATGGTCACCTGATTTTAAAATATCGAGTTATGTGCTTTCAAATGATGACCACTAAGTATGTTCCCTACAAAATGGTCATTCATTTTTGTCCTTGTGCTTATATATGCCCCAAGACCTCGCAAGCACAATTTTACATGACCTAGCTAATGTAGAGATACTTGTTGATACTGTTTTCTTGGAAAAGGTTTCAGACTCTTAAAGTTTAGGAAGGGCGCATGGAAAAGTGAAACAATTTTCAATATCGATGGAGGTGCCATGCTTCTTCAGACTACAGAAGTTTTAATTCTTTAGTGTTTTGGTTTTTTGTTGTTATTCAATTTCTATTCCATTGTAAACTAATAAATCCAATGCACAGATACTGCAATCACTTTATCAACTGTTAAAACATATCATTGAAAAGAAAGGCCAACAAGATGAAGGCTAAAGGACATGACCAAAACATCCTTCAAAATATTTAATCCTCACTATGTTGAATGTTGTGATTCATGTTTAATGTGCATTAGGACCAAACAAATAATATAAAGACTCCAGTTTTCATGGAAGGATCTAGCAATCTGGTGCTCCTAAAATGTATTGACCTAAATTTTCTCCTTTACCATTTGTTTGTTTGTCAGATGGTAGTCTGTGTTTGTGGTTTTGACTCACAAAGACATTTAAGGGGCAAGAAAGTATGTATACGACTTTCTCCATGCAAATCGAGCTCAACACAATGGGGCACTTACTCAGAATGGTGGAAGATTGTATTTGAAATGAAAATTCGTCTGTATATAATTTCTGTGTAGAAATAATAGTTCAAAAGCACAGTAACATGGTGTATCTTTAAGATAAAATAATTTCAAGTCAGATAGTTCTAAAAGAAGAGAGGAAAAGGAGGACAAAAATGGCTGACTCGTGTTCAAGTAAAATGGCATGAAAAAAAACTTTGAGGAACGAGTGAAGTTTCAAAAAAGAATTTGTGAATGTCGTTTCTCCTTAAGAAAAAGAAAGATTTCAGAAATGATTCCATTTGCTTAGATATAGTACTTTGGTGCTGGCAGGCCAAAACAGAGAAGCAGAAAAAACAGAGAAGGGGAGAAAGTACTGACTAGAAAGATTGGCATCATTCAGCGAATCGACTGGTGTTTGCTAACTTTTCCAGGTTGAGAATGAAGATGGTTGAGGAAATTGTTTGTCTTCTAATACTGCACCTTTCAGATCAACACCAGAAATCCCAGATCAAAAGACTATGGTTTGTCTGACTTAGCTCTTTCCAGTGTATTACTCTCTGACTCAGTAGTCGCTTAGAACGTTACAGCCAGGAATGCCATAGTTTCAAGGAACTGCAGTTGGCTTGGAAAAACCAAGCTTTCCAGTGTATGTACCACATAATTTTAAAATTTTCATTCTCCAGCCACACTACAATCCTGCTCTGCTGTGGGAAGCATCTGATGGAACAAAAGCAAGCTGTGAGTGTTATGAGGCAGGGGCCGTGATTTATTGCACATATGCCCAGAAAAGGAAGCCATACATAGGGACTTTAAATGTTGGCACGGATGAAACACTTTATATTCTATTAAAAGACAGTAAATAGTACAAAATACTTCTGGAGACCAAAATATAATTGTGTCCGTAAGAGGAGCACAAAAAAAATCTGATAGTGATCAAGACGATGTAGACATTCAGTTTGGAGAACAATAAAGTGCCTTCACTTCTTAGCATTGGTTGTCTGGTTTTCATTTCTTTCACAGGTGAAAATATTCCCTCTACAGAAATAGTCTAGCAGGTGTGTTGTCTCCTACTTCTTTCTTTTTTTTCCCCCTTATTTTCTCAGCAGGCAAGTGATTTCATTCCTGAAGCAGGAAAAGAATGTTGCAACAGATAACACTAAAAATGATAATGTCAAACTCTGTGACAAAGTTGTTATTTCAGGCTTGGAATCACTTTGAAGACAATTTTACCTTCTTTGGGGGCTATTAGATGTTAACTCTTACCGCCTTTAAGACAAATAGAAATTTTCAAGATATGAATAGTAAAACTGTTAAAGCAAATTGTTTTCACATAAATACTTGGATAAATATGCGTATAAATGTGTTGACTGAGGAGGAATTTTCTCTCATGATCATTCTATTATACTTTCATACGAAGTCTGCAAAGAAACACAGTAAATTCTCATGGCTTTCTGATTGACCTCCAGAAACACAGTAGGACTGAACTACCAAGAAAGACCAGTCCTGCAATTTCTGAGGCTTTGTGGGAGGCAGTGCCCTTTGTTGTAGGTCTTTTTCTCATTGAAGTGAGTACAGTGTCCTACAACATTATAGTTACAGTGGCAGGTGAGATTGGTCTTCCTAGGGCTGCTAATGGGAATTTGGTTTTAATAGTTATTATCTTATACATATGTTTTCTCAAAATTTGATTTCTAGCTCCACTACTGATATTGTAAATTTGCTGAATATTTTAAACATTCATCTGAAATATTCTTCCTACTTACTAAGCAATGACAACATAGCCTCTAGTTGTATTAGGATCCCCTTTGCTCACTGCTTAATAAAACTGTTTTCTGGTGTAGTGTATAACTCCATATTACACTATACATTTGATTATTTTTGTGTTCACTTTGGCAGTACATATACCAAAATAAACTAAAGTTTTGAAGCTATCATGAAACATCCTTGCATTGTTTGCTAATAGATTTCCAAAATCATTATTTTTTTTCAGCATCTGTTTATGAGAAAGTCTATTTATTTATCCTTAAAGTGTGTATTGGTAAGATATCTAGTGGGAAAGCTTACAGAGTGACTTTTCCACTAGCCACTCATTGGAAACCACTGTGAGAAAAAAAAAAAAATTAACATAGAAGTGAAGCAAACTATACCAGGTGAAATTCCTGGTTCAAAACATTTTGATCTATTTCAAAGGAAGTGTCCATATTCTCCAGTGTCTCTCTTTTGTCTCTCAGTATTACATTCCATCTTAACAGTGTAATCAAAAAGTATCGGTATATTCAGTTCTTACCAATACATTCAGCTCCCAAGACTCCTCTCTTCTGTTTTGGTGCCTTTCCGGGTACTCTGATGATTCTAATCACAGCCAACTGCGTACCGTATGGAAGGCTGTGTGAGTAATGCCTCTAGGTGTTATGTTTTAAGTCTAAACTAGCACAAAAATGTCCCAGTGATCTGGCTTTCTCAGATTGGTCCCTCAGCACTAATGTGTGGGTAAGCTGTGGAAGAAAACATCAGTATGTTAATATGTTTATGCTATACTGTTTCATTTTCTTATCCAACATCTGAAAATATTTGGGAACACTTAAAAGTAATGATAGGGATTTAAAATTATGAAGGAGGTTTTTAAATTTCACAGTGCTGTTCCTAGTACAAATATATACTTTTCCTTTTTTTAATAGGAAGATCGTTTTTTGAAGCCTTTCTCCACTATTTAGTTTTCTTTAATTAAATTTCTTCAAGTAATTAGTACAAAATAATAAGAGCTAACAAATGTTTGACATGTCTCTGAAAATATCAAGAAAATAAAATTTATAAAGAATTTGTTACTGTTATGAGTCTAGATTGACCTAACCCTTATGTAATGAAAGTAATCTTTACCTAATACTGAGTTACATTCCATTTTAGATTTCCTATTTCAAATGGTGTCTCAAATTTCTAAGATGTTAAACCAAGTATTCAGCCATTTTTGTGTATGTAATAAAAGTCTTTAAAATTAAAATGGTAATCCTAAAAAAACCCAATGCATGAAAAATGTGGTCTGATTGTATAACAAAAGGGAGTTATATAATTCTACTTGAGTGAAATCTTTCATCTTTGATTTACAGGTTAGAGTCCTCTCTAACCAAAACCATACTGTTCCATATCTTTCATATCAAGGCCTTCCATAAAACCTTGTTTTAATTAAGGTTTCTTTCAGATTTCTGAATAAAAGCATGACAATCTTCACTTATGGCTTCAATATATCCTTTGGGTTAGGAAAAGTATATAAAAAGAAACATCCTCTTTCAAAAGCATTGTCAGATATTAAATATGTGAGGTATTCTACCCCAGTGTCTTTAGGTGCTCGAGTCAGGGGATGCCTTGCTTCTATTTAATAAACTGCTTTTAATCTCAGAAACAAATGGCCTTAATATTTAACCTTCACCATGAAGGTAATGTGTCCAGAGATTATTCTGTGTTTGTTTTCACATGAAGACACAGCTCCTAGGTTAACTCAGTACACGGTGACTTCGGGTAGGCAGCACCTTCAGTAAGAGAATGCAAAGGTTGAGACTCTTCCACGAGTCTCAACTCCTCCATTTGCCTCACTGGCTTCACACCTAGAAGATGACAAGGTGATCCCAGCTGACTATGTTCACCTGGGAAGCAAATACACTAAATACTCAAAGCTCTTGAATAAGAGGAGAGAGTGTAAGTAATTTTCTGCATTTTTTTACAGGAAAGAAAAGCAAAAAAGCATTGAAGGGTGAAAAAGGTGAGTGAGAGAAAAAGCTCTTGGTAGTTTAGGAGCAAATTAAGACCATCTTTGAAGAGTTCTGTGCTTTCAAAGACACGACAATCCTCTACAGAACAGGAATTCAGAGCTACTGTCCCCAGGACAAGGCGGTACAGGGAGGGAGAGAGCAAGATCTTATTCTGCAATGCAACTGCAAATAGATGAGAACAGGAGAGGGATATTAGAGAGGCAGGGGAATTCTTCTCAGGAAAATACTGCACCATCAATTACTGTGTGTGAGGATCCTTTGGCATTTGGAGTCTGAGACACAATGTGGTTCACTCCAGTAAAAAAAAAAAAAAAAAAAAAAAAAATCTTCCCTCGTGTCCTCCATCTTGAACTCTTACTAAGAAGAACTGATCTGTGTGTTACAACAAAGACAAAAACACCAAAAAACAAAAAAACTCTCTGCAATCCTTCTGAACTTGCTATCTATTCATAGCTGAAAGAAAATCCTGTAAACAATTTAAGGCTGTTTGAGGAAAAAAAAAATGTACCCAATAAAAAACCGATCAGTATGTTAGGAATGAGTATCTTGGGTTTTGCCCCAAATTTCACTGTCTGTTTTAGCTTCTGAAATTAACAGTATCTCATGCTGTCTTGGATGTTCCTAATTCCTGCTCAGTGTCTGTGAGTGGGTCACTCAGCATAATAAAGCACGCTGGAAGCAGTTTCTTCCAATAGTGGTTTACTGTAACATTAGAATCACAGCGGTTACGTTTCAGGAATCTTTAATGCCCTTTCAAGTCTTTCCAAAGAACAAGTGAAGCTGCTGTTCAGAATTTTGTGCCCAGTGTTTATGTTCCATCGACTCTGTGCCACCCAGGCAGCAGACAAGACATGTCTGAGGGTGCTGGGGCAGGGGGATACACAATGATGTCACACACAGGAAATATCGGGGGAGACTTGGCACTTCACAAGGCGGGCTCCTCTTCCATGGGCTCACCAGCAGTTCTGTAAAAATAAACAGGCAATCAGAAAACGGCATCAGAGTACACAATGACATTGTAGATTTTCATGCATAATCAAAGCCGATTTTTCAGCTCTCTCTGATGTTTATTTGTGCTATTCAGTTATCCATAAATAGAGTTTCTTTCCTAGGAAGTATAAACAAATGTCAAGTGGAAAAACATTTTAGATCCAGGCAATCATTGGAAATGTTCCTGTTTATATTGAAACATGTCAGAATATTTTATAACTCTAGATTCCAAAATGTACATGCTTTATGTCTGGTAGAGTCCAATAATTTATTGAAAAAATTAACTACAATATTTTATTTTCGAGCAATTTCAGTGATTTCCTATGGAACCGGCTTGCTAATAAGAGCGAAGGACCCAGCGAGCTCCAGGAGGAGACCCGCCAGGGCTCTGGGTTTTGCTTCTGTTCTTTCATAACTGGATTGGCTGCCTGCCGGAGGCATTTCAAATCAAATTCTGAATTTGATTAGCAAATCGCTGCTACAGACCCAACGTTTTTCTAAGAAATGCATGATGCTAGTGTGTAAATAGTTTTTATTTGGCATCATCTGTGGGGGGTTCTTCTCGGGCAAAACCAAAACTAATTGCTTGAAAATTTATACTCAAGATTTAACCTTAATTTAGAAACACTTTGAGAGTGTTTTAAGGCAAACTTTTAGAACGATTTTTAATTCAGTCAAAAGAACAAATTGTAGCAGTAATCCAAATAGATGAAGTCGTTGGATTGTCATGAGAAGTTGGATTACTGGGATTTGAGACGCAGGGAGGACAGGGTTTGAATCTGAGCTCTGTGATTGGCCAGTGTTGCAATTGGTAGTGTTGTAATCTTTCTGCAGAGCTATGATTTCAGGTGTAAACTGTAAGGAAAAAAATGTGTCTTACACAATTAATCAAGGGTAAAGACAAACAAAAAAGCCCAGGGATATATAAATTACAAATATGCTCAGATCTTAGTTTTATAATACCTAAGAATCATCCCTTCCTCATCCACTGCACATGTAAAATCATACTGAATGGAAAAAAGATACAGTGTGATGTTTGTGCGACCAGAAAACACACAAAGCTTTCACACTGATTCATTCTAGGTGATAGAATTATAGATAAGCGCTTTTCATTTTCTTCTCCATGTTGTTTATGTACTCACAACTGCTTATGAAGAGAACTAGTTACCCATATTATCTTATAGTTTTGTGAGGAAACAGAGCCAAGATTTCCATATATTTTAAGACAAAGTAGTTTCCATTTTAAATGGGCACATTTATAATAAATTTAAAACACTGAAAAAAAATATTACCCATGTACTGGTAATATAAGAATATTTAAATATACCCTTGACAAAATAAGAATGGCAAACTTATATTCATTATTTACTATTGCCAAAAATTTGAGAAGACTCCATGAGGAACAACAAAATTAAATAGGTGAAAGAAAGAGAGAAAGAAAAATAAAGTTATTTCTTAAGCATTTATACCCTGTCAATAATTTTCAAGATACAGAGGTTGTGAGAAAATGTGTATGCTTGGTACAAAAGATGAAAGCTAGCAAGGAGTCATGCATAAAATCTTTTCTATCTACACGGATTGACATTCTAAAAAGAAAAAAATTAGAAAAAAAAACCATTGTTTCAAAAGTAGTTTACATATAAATGCTACAACTTATTTCCATCTGAGAAGATGTGGATACAAGTTACAGAACACTTAGAGTGAGTATTCCAATAGAGACTGAACTGTCCTATTTCCAACCCAAAGCCACAGTAGATGATCTTTTCCCCACATTGAAAACTCAGCATGTCAGATGCACTGGGAATTCGTGGTGGATGGGAAATACACTAGGATCAGTGATACATGAGAACCTGTCTGGTGTAAGATCTGTCAGTGATACACAGGCTCAGCCTAGGCTTTGAGAACTTTACGGATGTCTACACTACTACCCACTCTCCAGCACTGAGCCTCTCCCACTGGAAAATGGAGACTTTTTATCAGGTATGTTTTGTCACTGTCCTCCTTTGACAACAGTTTCTTATTAATTTTTTTTTAAAAAGAGTTCAGTTATAGCTTCCCATCTTTTACTGAATATTGTATCCAAACACAACTAGCCAGTTTTTGTGTATCTGGCAACGTAGAAATGTCAGAACATAGTAAGTTGGAAAATACCCTGAATTTCAAGGTAGATGTCATACATTTGAGTATTATCTCAGTCACTTTCTAAAATTTAACTTTGTGTAAGTCAATGTCTAAACTCTTCATTTCTTTTCAAAATAGAATAATCTCTGACTTGCCCTTAAGAAATCTAACAACTTAATATAAGAGAACATGATTTAGGAACTGTAGTGTCAAACAATTATAACACACTTCCATTGCTTATATCAACCATTGCAACAATTTATAATATCTCCCATTCTTTTTTTTTTTTTTTTTTTTTTTTTTTGAGACAGGGTCTCACTTTGTGGTTCAGGCTGGCCCTGAGCTCAGCCTCAAACTCACATCACAGCAATCCTCCTGCCTCTGCCTCTCAAGTGCTGGGATTACAGGCATGAGCCACCACACCCAGCACTGTGGTATGTGGTACTGGTTGCTGCTGGGGTGAGTCTCCATGCCCAGTATGGTATGTGATTACCAGGGATCAAATCTGGGTCCTTGCACTTGCAAGACAGGCGCCGGAACCACTAAGTTAATTCCCCTGCCCAATATCTCCCATTCTTTATCCATAGCTCTCAGGGGAGGTAGCGCTATCTCTACTTTATTCTTATACCCAGGTAACTACATTTGCCTATTATTAAAGAAACAGTTCAGAGTGTGAGTTATTGAGATGGGGTCCTTTAACCTTTGCTTTAGAAGAATAGGGAATGTAACGCTCTGGAAGGGTGGGGTGCCCAATTTGCTTCACACAGACTTAATGCCCAAGTCTCCCTGATTTAGAAAAACACAGCTGCAGGAAAGGATGGGGAAGAGAAGACACACGGTCTTCACGTCTGGCAATTGACGTCCACAAGCATACAGCAAAACAAAGACATCACTTTAGAGATAACAAAAAAGTAAACTCACCAAACATAGAGCAAATTTTTATATTTCCCCTTAAATTAGTATTTCATGCTCATGCTTTTTGAACTCATTTCTATTGTATTGCTTTGTGTTATTATGTATTTCATGAATTATATTTTTTCTTTCTTTCATTTCCCACTTCATTTTTATTTTTTTGTTTCTCTTCTCAACTATTTCATGTACATAGTAGACATTCCATAAATTCTTCTTGAAATGTTTATGTACATATATTGGGATGACTTTTTAATAGTTCTTCAGAAGTAATTTAAATTAAGAATTTTTGCAAATCATAACAATTCCAGAAGTACTCTCAATTTAAATTACAACTTCATACCTGAATGTGTGATTTGGAAATACATATATATGAGGGATCATATCACAAAGATAAAGAGCAATACAAAGCTAAATGAAAGCAAATACATGCTCTATTCTCTCTCTCTCCTTCTCCCTCTCTCTCTCGCACTCTCTCTCTCTCTCTCATGCACACACATACAGAACACTACCATCATACAATTGATTGCAAATTTTTTAATGGGAGTTCCTACATGGTTACTGAGAGCACTCATAATCCAGTCTAGCTTACTTTATTACTTTACTTTCTCCATTGTTTACCTGTTAATTCTACAATATTAATCTTAAACCGATGCTTCCCTTTCCTCTCTTAGCCAATCATATCATTATCCAGTTGCTACTGTTTTTTTCTTTTTCTGCAGGGCTGTGAATCAAACCCAGGACCTCACACATGCTAGGAAAAGTACTCTACCAGTAAACTATAACTCCTGGCCAAGCTTACCACTTTTCACTTCTCTCTGTCTTCTTTTGAGAATTGCCAACTATACTTTATGCTTTAGAAATTTAATTACAATATTATTGTTCTATGGACATTTCTTTATATCTCTTCTACTATCATTACTTGGTTTCCTTACCACAACTGTAAGAATTTCATGGCTATTCTGTTAGTAATACGCTGGGTCCTCTGTCATACCACTGTTGTTTAGAAATGTAGACCTAGGCTGTCTGGCTTTGATAGCTTATTATTGAAAACAGGATGCAACCCACATTCCTATGGTAATACTTAAATTCTCTCCCTGTATTGCCACTCCCATGTCTTTCTCCCCAGGCTGACTACTCACTTCTGTGGCTCCTCATCTGCCCTGGCATCCTTGTTCCCAGGAGCTATACTTACTAGTGTAAGCCAAAGGCCAGGGATACTATTCATAAGAGGTTCCCAGGAGGGAAAATAAATCCATTAACTACACATAACAATATCTGTCATTTTCAGTTATGTTGTATGTACTGAGAAGATATGAGGAAGAACAAACTGGGAAGGGAGACTGGATCGGACTTTGAGGCTGGTGGTCAGTGAATGTGTTCTAAAGAGAAGCGACATATTATCTGAAATCTGAGGCATAAGTGGAAGATAAAAGTGAGAATGGTTGGGATTTATAGGGGGAGGAAGAGGCCAAGATTAGTATTCTAAGGGAAGGAAAAATGTGTGTCAACAAAGAAAGGCTGGTGTGGATGTGAACATAGAGAGCCTGCCCTCCAAAAGTTATACACACTTCAGGAAAAGAAAAATAGTCTAAAATTTTTTCCAACGGAAAATATTACCCTCCTATGAGAGATCCTAGAGGGTGTTGTATATCCCAGAAAACCCACTACACTGCCGGCCCTAAGACAAAAAAAAATTGCGTATGCACGTGCAGCAATCTTAATGGCCAAGATTCCCCAAGTAGCAGTTCGCTGCACTAATACATGTCTGGAAGCTAATAGCCATCATTTTGAGCACCTCTTGTAATTGTAGAGGCCAAAAGTAACTTGTAGTAACCTCATGATATCTCAAAAAATTTAGTATTAAAATATTTGTACAAGTTTTTTATTCAGTATGTAGACATTGTATACATATATACAAAATATATACAAAAATGTCTACATTTTTTGGTGGACTTTGGCTATATATAATCTTGATGACATATGTGTATACTCATGAATAATGTAGTACTTATTCATAATAATCAAGAGGTGTAAGTGACCCAAATGTACGCAGAAAGACAAATGGATAAAGAGAATGTGGCATATACTTAAAATGGAATATTATTCCATTATTTATAAAAAACAAATCTTATCCTATGGATGTTGATGAACCTTGGGACATTATGCTAAACCAGTTATGGAAAGAAGCATGCATATTATATGTTTCCACCTATATAACGTATCTAAATAAGAAGCAGAAAATAGCATAGCAGCTGCAAGGAGCTTGAGGGAGAGAAAGGAAAGGAGCAGTGTGCCGCTGGTTATGGAGTTCCAGCTTTGCAAGCAGTGTGAACATAGGTAACACCACCACACACTTAAAATGGTTAAACTGGCAAGATTTATGTGTTTTATATCACAATAATAAAATAACACAGCGGTTTTATTCATAATAACCCCAAATTGGGGCCAAACATTTATCCACAGATGAGTAGATAAAATATCAGGATATATTAATACACTGGCATAATGAACAATAATATAAATGAAGAATCTACTGATTATCAATGAGTGGGATGGATGTCAGAAATATTATGCTTAGAAGCATCAAAAAAGCCCAATTAGCAACCAGTATGTACTGCATAATTCTACAGAAGTAAAATTAAAGAATGGGTAGGATGAAAGGAGCATGCTAGCAGCTTCTTGGAAGGAAAGGCACTGACAAATAAACTTCCTGGTACAAGTGTTTTAACATGTTCTCCATCTTGCTCTGGTGGTGTTTATGAGTGTGACATAGGTAACAATCTTTATCCACAATAACCAAGATGTACATACTATTATCTCTAAAGTATACTTCAGTTTTAAAAACTAAACCAAGTCATTGTCATTCAAACCTAGATCAAAAATCAAAGAGAAGACACATTAGAGGTAAGATGTGAACTATGGATAGGGGTATACTCATTTAGAGCTTCTGTGTCTAATTAAGGATGATGGTCTTTATATGAAGGGAAATCAGAGAAAGCTGAAGAGTTTCTAGAAGAGGTGTGGTAAGATTTGCTGTCCAGTGGTTTTAAAAGCTTTCTAATAACTGTGTAGAAAATGGATTATAAAGGAGACAGAAGTATGTGGATAAGAGATAAAGGTAGATTGGGGGTGAGTTTTACCAACAAAAATAGAAAAAAAAATTGAAAGAATTCTCATTATTGTTTCTATCTTGGATGTCTTTATTTTTATTTGCTGTCTATAATTCTATATATTCTTCAACCCTGGCCCAGTTTTTCCTGTCTCTGGTGAGTTAGTCTTTAGTCTTTGGCTTTTATTAAATCTTCTGTCATTATGCATTCTCTTATTGCATAACCTTCCATCTATTACATCTAGTTTTTCATACTTGAGAACAAAGTCCTCAAAGATGTCCTATGACTGGGAACTTATGGACATGGTACCTTGTACAGCAAAGCGGACTCTGCAGATATGGTTAAGGTGTGGAGTGAGAAAATAATCCTAAATTTATCTGATGTGTCCAGTCTACTCATATGAGCGCTTTCTCACCTGTGAAGATTGAAAAAAGTGACAAACAGCATGAAGGCACTGGCTTTGAAGACTGGAGGCCAGAACTCAGGAGCCGAGGATGCAGGTAGCTGCTGGAAACTGGAAAGGGCAAGCGAACAGATGTCCCTCCCACCTCCTGAAGGGAATGCCATCTTGCCAACACCTTGCTTTTAGCACAGTGAAGCCTGTGCTGAACTTCTGACCTATAGAACCTTGGTATTAAGTTATTAAATTTTACTATTTTTTCATGGAAGCAGTAGAAAACTAATATAATCTTCAAGTAGGTGAATGCTTTGAAGGCAGCTTCGTCATCTTGACTCCTGGAAGTTTTTGTAGCATGTGGAAATAACAAAGTATTTAGAGAACAAATGAATTTGGTGTTTTCGGGAGTTCTTTTTCCTTATTCTTCATGTTGAACGATAATCTTTTAGGTTATCAGCGCTATGTCCATGCTTTCCCATGCCCTTATATGCAAGTCCTTTCTCCCTTCAAGGAGATATTTTGTATGAATGCCCTCCCTCTTGTGTGTTCTCAGCCCAACCATCTTTGTGATGTGCATACTATGGATTTTTCTTAATCAATGTACTTGAAGATGGGCATAGTCAGGTTGTACTATGTCAATCACACATTTTGAAAAACCATTTTAAAAATAATAATAATTCCTCAGAAGACACAAGAAAATAGACAGAGATAAGTAAAGTTTAGGTACCATGACAAAATGTTGTTTTAAAGTTTTTGTCTTGTAATGGATTCACTTATATATTCAGTAAATATTTGGTTGTTACTGAGTGTTATGGTTTAGATCGGAAATGTTCTCTCTAAGGCTATATGTCTAGAGGTATAGCTTTTGGAAAGTGATCATTGGGCAGCTAGACTCACCAGGAAACTAATTCATTGATGAAGTAGGCGAATTTTCTGTTACAAAGTAGTGCTGTTCAGAAAAGTTGGGTCACCAGAGTTGTAAGCTGGAGGAAGGATTCTCATGCCCAGTACTTCTTTACCTCTGTCTACTCTCTGCTGCCCTGTGTTGGGCAGAATTCTGCCCCCAGCCTTCCCCATTCATGCCCGCTGCTGTACCTCTTCTTCCACGAAGCCAGCTGATGATGCTGGGACACAGTTCTCTGAAGCTGTGAGTAAATGAGAGTCTTTCCTTTTTTAATTTGCAGGTGTTCAGTTATTTTTTTGTTCCAGGAATGGGAAAGTTAAAACAGAACATTGGTGCTAGGAATATTCACTGCTTCTGAGCTTGTGGTTCTGAAGGTTTTAAAAGTGGTTTTCAAAAGTCTGGAAAGGTTTATGAATGCAGAGGAGCCTTAGAATGATGTATGCAGAATTTGATTAACAATTCTGGTCAGAGCTCCAAAGACCAGATGCTGATATGAATACAGACTCATGAGGTTTCAGATGAAAATGAGAACTTTATTGGAAATTGTGACCAGAGGCTGTATGTATTTCTTTTTTGACAAAGAATATGTCTATATTTTGTCTGTGTTCTAATATTTTGGGTGAGGCTGAATTTGAAGATAACAGACTAATTTAACTGATAGAGGAAATTTCTAGGTAGCTCAATATTCAGACTGATGTGAAGACTGATGTGGTTGTATTTAGCCAGAAATACAGTGAGAATTAGGAGCAAAAGGCAGACCTGGAAGTTGTGAAAGTTTCATGGTTTATCCAAATGAAGCAATGTGAAGTTAGGGCCAAGGAAACTAACTGTGCTTGATGAATGAAGGCACTGGCTTGTCAGTGCCACTAAAATAAGGACAGGTATTTTGCATCAGGGCAACAGGAAATATGGCTTAAAAACATTGGCCAGACTCCACTCATCACATACTGGGGGATATAAAAAGTTAAAGTCCTTTAAAATTCTTTGAGATGAGAGTCCCAGAGCTCCCTGCTCACTCAGAGCTGCATGAGTTCAGCAATACAGATATTCAGGGCACTGAAGTTATGATTCAAGGGGGCCAAGCTACTGCTTGACCTTGTGGCCAATTGTGGTGTTGTCCATGTTACGCTGGTTTTACAGGCATGCAGAATACAAGAGCTGTGCAGTTATGGAATCTTTCACCCAGATTTCAAAGGGAAGCAGGAAAGGCCATCAATATTCCTGTGACAAATGAAGCTGTAAAAAAGAAGCTACTGGTGCAGTGGACACCCCAGGAAGTTGAAGATACCAGGAACATTGAATATCTGCCAAGGAAAGTTCCAGGCAGTGAACAGAGTCATCCTAGATGAGAGGCTATGCAGACTGCAACCAGCCAGGTCACTGAGGTAGGTCTCCTCAAGACCTTTGATACTTACATGTCCACACCATGTGCCTAGGTGCTGGACATGGAATTACAGAATTTAATGATGACCTGCTAGATTTTAGTTTGTCTTTGGTCTGAATCCTTTCTATTTCTTTCTGTTTCTTTTTGGAATAGGGTTGCTTACTCTGTCCCACTTTATGTTGGACATTTTTAACTTTTGTATTTGCTTGTTTTTACTTTAACATGCATTTTGTGCTAAGAGTTTGCCATCAGACACAGAGAAGACCTTGGATTTTGGCTTTATAGCAATGTTGGAACTATTAAGATTTTGGTGACTAGAAGAGATAAACTAAATATATTTTGAAGAATGAGATGGACATCAGCCTTGTGGGGGGACAGGAGTGCAATGTTAGGTTTAGATCTAACATGTTTTCACATCAGCTCATATATTCAGAGGTAGGGCTTTGGGGAGGTGATCAGACTATGGGGGCACGATACTTATCAGTGGATGAATCTACAGATGAATTCATAGCTGAATGTGTGGCTAGGAGGGAGAGCTTGTTTAGAACAGGTGGGTCACTTGGAAGGGTGGGTTCTTGTCTCTGACTCCTTCCCTCTTCCTATTTCTTTCTTCCTTTCTTCTTTCTTTCTTCCTTTTCCACCCCATTTCTCCTACTTTCCCTTCTTTTTACACCCTCCTTTCTCACTGTCCCTCTTTCTCTCTCTCTCTCTGACTCTTTCTCATTAGATCAACTACAGATCAATTAATTAAAATAGTTTATATCTAAGTAATTACCTGTTGATTTCTTGTTTTTAATGAACAGAGTATTGATTTAACCAAGAGCAGTTAAGCCCAGGTATTGCCCCAATATTCTTATGTTATAGATCACTGGATCATGAACAACATATTAGGGGGAAAATAAAGCAACCCAAGGGGGGCAAAAACAATGAAAAACCTTTATGGGGTATTTTCTGTGTAGCAAGTGTTAAATTCTTGTTAAATTCCAAGTCACCATGACCTCATTTTACGTATGGTTCTTTCATTCAGTTTCCTTTTTTATAAATTACTCGTTGTTTTATGAAGAATGCAGAACTGAACCTTAAAGTACATAATGAGGTATTAAATTTGTTCTCTCACGTCAGACTTCACATGTTCTAATGTTAGACCATCACATGTCTAACCGTCAGACTTCACATGTACCCCAGAACTACATTAGGCACTGAAAATAGAGATCAAATGATGACTTCCAAAGAGGAGGAAAGAAAAGGTAAATGATGACACACTGTTTTTCGTTTCAACAGAAACTTGAAAATTTCAGCCCACTTTTCACCTCAGGCTTCACTGACATTGGGAGAAAATGTAAGATAAAATGTAACTTGTAATGTTTGCCTGCTTAGATAAACAAGCATTCAAAAGCATGACATTATAGGGAAAAACCAGAAACATGCAAAATCAGTGCTTTAACTTTTAGCAGGCTTCAATTAGAGACATCATGCTAGTGCATAAGATATTTTAACAAAATCAAGTTTCTAAATATGTTATATATGAATGTTCATTTGATAATGGTCTCCATTTCTATATAATCACACTTTAAAATGAAGTTATCAGTGTTCTTGGTGTTATCAATTCAGATGATACTTGGGAATTATCAGCTCATTGTTAGATTTTTATATGCATAAACAAGATGAGTTACTCAAAAAATAGCAAGACTTGGAATCATGTTTTCCCATGCTTCTATATTATAGAATGACTTGAAATTGTCTCTTTCATGAGTAAAATTGCCAAAAACAGAAAATTAAATGATTACACAACCATACCAGATTGCATTAAGAAAATCTAAGACATGAATTACCCTATAATCAAACTGTCATTTGAAAATCTAACTTTCAGTTTTTGTTTTGAGTTTTTAAAAGTAAGAACTTTAGATCTAGAGGTGCTTCTAAAAACCTAATAGTTAATCATCCTGAAGTCTTGAGGGCCAGAAAAGGGTTTTTTCTTCAGCTCCTACAGAGCCTGAACCCATATCTAAGAATAAATCCACAGGAGCAGAAGTGAAGGGTACCTAACAAGTTCAGAATGCAAATCTTTTCAACCTGTACTTTCCTGGAAAACAAGAAAAAGCCTGACATCACAGTGTTTGCTTCTAAACAACCTAAAATATATAATCAGCCATATCTATCTCATCTTCTTTAAATATGTAAACCCAATGAGGGTTTGTTGTTGTTTACTGTCCATTATTCACTTCTTTGTCACCTGAGTTCTTTACCTTCCAAAAAATGAAAACTATGTATCAGCTAATGATCTCACAACAAATTCCTATACATAAACTTTTTCCTGACAGTTTATTCTTTAGGGTCCATCAATATAGCTATAAAAACAAAATGACTTTTTGCACTGTGTCATCACCCCCCACACAAGAAAAATGAACAGAAAATACTTACAATGGTTCTTAGCCAGGAGCATTTTATCCCGTATTCACTAGTGGTAAATGAGTCAGATATGAGTTGGCCAGAAAAAGAGCTGCTTTCCCCAAAATCTGAGTATGAAATGAGTCATCTCACTCCAGCACCAATGTATCCTCCAAAATAACTGGCAAGAATTTCCTATAAAAAGAATCTTGCCTTCACTCTTTTTTAGTCATGTAGCTCTCTGATTTTTCTAATTTTGCCACTTCCTGTGTGCTTATAATATTGTATTCATAACAGAGATCAAGAAATATTTTCAAGTCTTTCTATTATTTTGAAAGTTATCATTCCTTATTGAGCAGGGAGAAAATTCTGGTAGCATATCCCACTGAAAGAGGAAATCCCACCACCACTTTCTCTCTCTCTCTCTCTCTCTCTCTCTCTCCCTGCACATGAGTCAACTGAAATGCAAGAGCCAATTCTAGCAGAATTTTACTTGTTTTCTGTTAAAAGCAACAGTTCAAAAGCACAGAAAATAGTCCAAGCAACATCATTTTTCTTCCCATAAGATAAATCAATCACTATAGCTATCATCTATGCATGACTAATAAATCAATGTGAAATTAAACAAAAAACTTCAACTGTATTCTCCCGCATATTAGGACATTAACATTCACACTTTTTCTGTACCATCAGATGTGGCCTGAAGCTGGGGTTAATTCCTGCTAAGTTATCAGGGGCCAAGCACACTATTTACCAGAAGATAAACAAGCGTGCTTAAAGGGCCAATTCCTGCCAAGGGCTGAGAGTGTTATATTACTAGGGCTCATAACATCATCTAAACTGTTAATTATTCTAAGCTTTGCAATTTTTATGGGCAAAATTACTTTCAATTCATTTTACTTAAACTGGAATTTAGCCTCGTGTTGTTTTTTTTGTTGTTGTTTTTTTTTTCCTGTATTAAATGAATTCTAAAGAATAGCTATACTTATTTTATACCCAGCACCAACAGATGTTAGTTTCCTCCACTTTATAGCCCTCAAATGACAGACAACTAACTGTTTTTGGCCTTGGGAATAATTGCAACACCTCTGGATTATGAACTTGGTTCAGTTTTTTTTGCTGGGAACAGCAGGGGGTCAGTTCATATTGTCAACGATGTGAAGTACATTTTTTCTTATGCTCTAAATATCTTAAGGTGCTTTCTAATTTAGCAACATATAACTTTCCCCCAACTGATAATCTGCTCTTAACCTGGTTATAGTAAGAGAAAAAATAACTGCATAAAAACAAAATCTCTTATTCAATTAATTTTCTGCTCTTGGTCAAAACAAGATGTTAAATCCATTAAATTCTGAGTATCCAGTAAAAGTGAGGCAGTTTGAACTGCTCAGATTTGTGCATTCTTGGGAAAACTGCCAGCCCGTGCACTAGTAGCAGGATCTGCATAATTAATGGTGATGTTACAGATGGAGAGAGTCCCATTTCCATCTGAGAAGCAGTTTAAGAAT
>PVIR01002016.1:23848-110101 GCA_004026965.1 Petromus typicus
AATTAAAAAAAAAAAAAAAAGAATGTAAGGTGGCAGAGCTCTAGCAAAGCTTTGCCTGAATCACTTGTACACTGAGGAAATATAACCTTGAAGGCAACTACAGAAAGCACCAGTATGGATGTACTTTTGTGGTGGCTTTGGTCATAGTAGACTTTAAAGAAATCTTCCATGCAGCACTGCCCGCAGACTAGGATGATGCACACAAATATACAGAGACTGTTGAAAATTCCTTACGGAAAGAATAAGCCAACCACATCTTAGCTTGCCCCTACTTCTTTCTCAGAAAGTTATGGTCATATGAAGATGACCTGAGGTTAATTTATTTTATAATATGAAATAAAATTCGATTCATATATACCACCTTTTACGCATACTCTCTTTATTTCCCAGACAACTTCCAACCTTATCCAGCCTTTTGAACCCCAAAGACAATCACACAGGAATGCACATGCATTGCTGTCAGTCCACTGACTAGTGTCACCTCCAGATCTGCTTTTTTTTCCCCCTTTGTTCTATCGGGAATTTCAAAATGATTAGAGGAAGCAAAGGAACATCCTGGAAAATACAGACAACTAGGGATAAAGGAGTTAAGCTTACAAGCAGCTCTGTCCATAGCAATCTGCCCTACATTAGCCATCAAGGAGTGATTTTCCACACCATCTATCTCATCTCCTCCCTATGAAAACATACGCGCCCCACCTCTGCCTTTCCCACAAAGTAAGAAACAGTTGAATTCGCCAGTTTAAAGCAGAGCTGTACATCTGCAGCTTGCAAGAGAATGGGTGGAGGACATAGAGGAGATGGGTGAAGAAGAACCAGGAGGAAGGTTCAGGAACTCCAGAGGAGAGCCTGGACATCACGACCCAGGTGAGTCCCCACGCTGGATTCATACCTGCTGTCTTCCTGAGCAAACGGTTGTTCCACATCGACTGTCAGGGAGGCCAGAGCAGAAACGGTCTCTGTCTCCTCTTGCAGCTGTGCGCCAGGCAGAACGCAGCCCCTTGGCACCGCCAGCATCCTGACCGACTTCCAGTACTTGCCTAGAAAAAACATTCATCACGCTTTATAGGAATTCTAGCTACAGCAGGAGTCATCAGAATGCTAGCATAGGTTCAACTCAGAGCAGCTGTTAACATTCTCTCTGCTGTCTACAATTGTAATTTGGTTTCTGATTTTTGTTTTTATTTTGCGGTACCAGGAATTGAACTCATGACCTTGTGTTTGAAAGCCACGAAGCACTGCCACTGAGCTACATCTCTGGCCCTGTAATTTGGTTCTGAACTATTATGAGTGAGTGTTTTTTCTGTATCTAAGAATGCCAACTTGTGAAGTACTCATATTCCCAAAGTCGGTCTGTCCTTTACTCAGAAGATGATAAACTGAGGTCTAATGCTCACTAACAGACTGACAGTTGTCTGCACAACTAAGTAAGCAAACTCTAGGCATCATGTCCTCTGAGAAGTTTCCAAGATTTTGGAGGTAGAAGCTTCAAGGAGAAAATGAATGAAATTACAATGTTAAAATTTGCCTCTTTAGCCATTACTGTTTTTTCTTTTTTCACATAAAGTTGGAATATTGAAGAAGGAAAACTCAACAATGCCAGCATGAATCTAATGGCAAGTTTGCCAGAACAATCAGGTTTGTTAGTCCTGGATGTTCTTTCTTTCTTAGCCTCAGGGTGTGTACTAGAACAATAACTGATTTAAAACTTTAATATAACATATATCCTCTCTGGTATTGGAATCTATCCATATGTCATATTGATGTTTCTCTTTTGGAGACAGAGGAGGAGAATAAGAGGAAAGTAGACAGGCATTTCATGAGAACACACTAGGCATTTCATGAGAACACACTAGTAGGGTAAACAGGAAAGAGCAAAATCAAAAGCCTACTCTCAGCCTGTCAGCTATTTTTGTGTGCACGCGAAGAGGTCAGTAGCATCTAAGCAAAGCAAGATAATGTCCTGGAGTGATGATGTGACTTGCCAGGTGAGAACCGTTAAGAGAGGAGTATTAGTCCCCTCCCCCATTCCTCACACCAAAAAAGAACTTCTGACACAAATGTCCACCTTTACTTGCTGTGACTCCCTTTTCTAACCAAAAGTTGACACAAAGTTTTTAATTTGAGCAAAACAAGAGCAATTCTATCAATAAGACACAAACTAAAATGTTTTTGAAAATTAAGGCTGTGCCTAAGGCTGTGCCAAAGGCTGAGGTCGTCGTGATCCTCCAGGAACCAAGAAATGCAGTCTATTTGAGACAGCTCTATTAGTTAACAATGGTGATTCTGGGTGTAAAAGTCCCATACCGTTCTTGAGAGGGAATAAGAACATTTATGGTGATAGCAAAGTGAGGGAAGATTTGCAGGCAAAAAAAAGTTCCTTGACCAAATATTTGAAAGGTGAGATGGACTTAGGCACAGATGAAGGCAGTGTGGCTTGGGCATCCCTGGAAGAAGAAATGGGACTTGCAGATGTACAGACACTAGCATCTATGTCATTTACTGGGGATAATTAACTGCTGAGCGGAGCCAGGAGACAGAGAGAGTCTGGAGGGTAATAGGTGAAATTGTCCTGGTAGACGAGGGCTAATTAATGCACACTCTTCAGTAACTCCCCAAAGATCTTGGACTCCAACCTGTAGGGAATGAGAGGCTGTGGCAAGCAGATGAAATATAGGCAAACACTGATGTTAAAAATATATATATATATCTGGAGATATCATGCTGATGGACTGGAAGGAGTAATAGGAAGACCAATTGTGTATCTTGCCAAAAGTCTGCATGGGAAGTAGTGGTATCTACACTAGAAGGAAATGGTTGAATAGAAGCAAGAGAATTCTGAGAAGTTTAGGAAGTATGTAATAAAAATGTATCTGAGCTCATTGTATGATATCTCCTACATCATTCAAAGTCATCCTGGAACTGATAGCTACTTTCCAACTTTAACAGAAAACAAAACAGTTATTATCTTACCCAAATCGGAAATGCTGTATTCCAAAAAGGAGAGTTGTAGCAAGCTTCACAAAATAACATTATTAGGCATTATTTTAGTACAGGACACTCAGAGTGCTACTACTGGATGGCATGATTTTCTGGCTGTCTAAAATGCTTAACAGCACACTCTGACAAACACACCATAGGTGATTGGTGCATTATGGGTCAAATCATGTTAAAAAAAAAAAACAAAAAAAAAACAGGAAAGAGGTACAAGCATTGCCAAGCACCTGATATGTACCAAAGGTAGTGCTGGGTATTTCTACATTAACAATTTGCAAAATAATTTAATCCTCCCAACAGCTATGTAGGTAATACCAGGTAACTGTTTTTGAAGGTTGTGTTACTATTAATCAGAGGCACTGAAATCTTTATTCAGAATGGCCTAATTCTTAAGTTTCTTCTGCTGCATTCTGTTATCCATTCACCTCTGTCCTCTTTCTGGTATAAATAAAAATATAAAAATAGTCTCAATGTACAAAAGTATCAATTTAAAAGGATTAACATATGTTATAAATTCTTTACTGCTGTGGTTCTTATCTGGATGCCCCCCAAAGCATCATGTCCATGGTATACATAAGGATTTCACTGCAGAGGAAAGTCTGGACTAAGAGTCATGATTTCCACATTGGAAACCCCATATTAACCCCAGAAAAGTCACTGGATCATCATAGAAGACAATTGCCACATTTATGAAAAGATGGTTGTGAGCTTAATGATTGTGAGTTTATTCTTGCTTTAATTCTCAATGGGGTGATTCTTCTGGTCTGATGTTACATATCACTCTTTAATATCACAGTAACTTTGTTATGGAAGAAAGTCTTACTTTTCTATGAGACTTGAAGAAATAAGAAGGCACATACTTTTAGATAACACAGCATATCTACAATAGCCAGGAGGTTTTATTTTCAATTGGACTTTGACAATCAAAATTGGACAAGAATGTTCTTGTCAATAAAGAAAGCAAACATCTTTGAGCCAAATGATCAGAACAGAAGATGAACTGTAAACAATAATATTTAAGAAAAATGACTGACAATGATTGTTTAAATGTTGGCCCATATGCATGTGAGTATTAGGAGGGTGGAGACATTGTTAGATATAGTTGAATTTATATAAAATACTAAGTTAAGATTGAGTATTAGGAGTTTTACTTTTATACCAATGTATAAGATTTCTAACTCAGAAGTAACACATACTTAAAATTCAGTGTGGCCCATGGTGGTCTATAAACAAAGTAAAATTTTCTACATTAATAATAAGTTTATAGATCACTATTCATAAAGAAAAATAATTTAAATGTAAGTAGATATAACACAGGCTACATGATCAACTCAAACCCCATCATTATGAGTTATATTTTGATGTGATGTGTAAAGGTTCTTTTTTTCCTTACAGAAACAGATGTGTATGAAAATCATATCTATAAGTGTGGGAATAACAACACCATTAGCACAGAAGAGAAATGGACCAGGGTTTCATCCTAGAGTTCTCAGGAGCTGCTATTCATAAAGTAAAATATTAGGAGCCAGTCACCACGGGGATGTTCGCCTATGGCAATAAAAATGCCAAAAAAGAGTTTTCCATTAAAACTGGACATGCACCCCCCCCTTCAGTCATATTCGTTATCCTTACTCATTTTTCGCACTTTGTAAATCTTCCTCCTTTTCAGCACTCTTTAAAAAAATGACCATTCAGCCCTCATCATTCTCATCATCTGTTTTATCTGGCAAAGGTAAAGCAAAGAGTGAACCCAGCATAAATGTGTAATGCATAGAGTGGAAAGCAGATAATCAAGTGCAGGGGATGAAGACCAAATATTGAGTGTGGTCAGAAAGGTAAGAAGAAGGGGCACCTGGCAGGTACCCTGTCATCACACTCCAGATTAGCTAGAATGCTTTTGGGAATGTACATGGAACAAACTAGACAGTTGTGAACTTACAAAGTTCTGCTTTAGAAGTAACCACTCTACCAAAAGTTTTCCTCATTACAGCCCCTAGCCAGTTTGAAAACTTTTTGGCCCCAAATCTCCCACTTCTATCATTGTTTTGGAAGCACTGGAGTCATTCTTTGTAAGATTTGCTTTTTTTGCCTTTTATAATTTAAACGATACCTTCTTTCATCATTACACATACTGTTTTCATGGGGAAAAAGCCAGTACTAACCTAAACTTCTTCTTGTCTCCTTCAGTCTCTGAGATTATCAACAGCTGGGCCTTATGTGAGAAGGGCCCAAGCCCATAGATTCTCCAGTGTGTCTTAATCATTTCCTAAGGTACATTTTTTTTCAGCTAAATAAAATTTTTTTTTAGGATCTAAAACATTATATAAATGCCAAACTAAAGAGGTACTGAAAATTGGCATATAAATAGAATGAGATTAAATGGGGATAAAAATTTTAAAATTATACATTATGGAAATATTTATTTGTCAAAATTATTGTTATCAATGGACACATGTGATAGTCCTATTCAAAATTTATTTTCACAACTAAAATCCAGTTTAAAAACAAAACAAAACAAAAAGCCCCAAACATTGCATAGCTCATATATGTTAAAGCAGTCACTTTTTATACTGATGATGCAAACTTTAAAAAAAAATATATAACAGAATTTTTTCTTTGTAAATATTCACATGTTAATCAGTTGTGTGACTATATTACTTAATCATACAATGCTGCTGTTTTTTTTTTTTTTTTTTTTTTTTTTTAATGAAGAATGACTTGCTTCGTGAGTTCTAGGTATTTTAGATTTTTGCAAAGCAACTGCCTTCAGTCTTCAAGGCTGAATTTTATGGCTAAAAGTTTTAAATTTCTGGTCTCTTATTTCTTTTTTTTTAATTGAAATCTTTATTGGTACATTACATATACGCATCATGATTGCACTCCATAATGGAGATTTGTACCAGTATAAGACACAATTTAATTCTCATTTTTACCCATAGCCCTACCAACCCTACCGCCCCCTATATACATCAAATTTGTTTCCTTTCTTTTTCTCATCTTAAAAAACTATAATATTTTCATTTAAGAAAAATAAAAAATGGTGATACCTGGAAAGCACAGAGAAGCCTCCGCTACATGTATGTTGTTTTACTTCTCTGTTTTAAAATCCTGGGACATTTTATTCCAAAAGTTTTCATGCCTATCATTTTTTCCTCCTTTTAGAGTAAACAAATTCATTGGCAGAAATTTTATATAAGATAGTCTCATTAAGGAGTTTTCTCACTTATGACTCTTTCAAATTTTACAAATCAGATACTGCAAGACCTATGACTTCTAGGTTTCATTACATTCCTCATCAAACTATTATATTATTTTAGAATAGGCATTTATCAAAGATTTTATTTACAAACAGAAATTTTTGAAACAATTATAGATTTTTAAATTCAAATTCTAGGCAGGCTTCAGTTTGTTTAATCGATATCATTCCCTTGTTTTTGTCAGTGTAAATTTAAATATATTTTTTAAATTGAAATCTTTATTGGTACATTACATATGCACTTCATAATTGCACTCCACAATGGGGATTTGTACCAATATAAGACACAACTTAATTCTCATTTATTCCCATAGCCCTACCCACCCTACCACCCCCTATATACATCAAATTTGTTTCCTTTCTTTTTTGTTATAATCTCATTATTTTTCCCCCTTCACCCTATTTCACTTTGAGTATTTTCTATTTCACAATATATAACATACATTCTACAACTCATTTACATCTTTATTTTCTCATACCAGAGAAAAGATGCGATATTTACCTATCTGTGATCTATTTATTTCACTTATGAGGATATCCTCAAGGTATGTCCATTTAAGTATAAATGATTCAAACTTATCATTTTTTATGGCAGAGTAATACTCCATTCTGTAGAAGAACCACAGCTTTTTTATCCAGTCTCCAGTTGATGGACATTTGGGTTGCACGCGCAGGGACTGAGTATAAATATTAATCTTTTCACAAGTAGTTTCTTATGGTGGTTTTCCAGAAACTTTAAAAAAGTGATACTTGTACTATTTTTGGTGACCATTTCTTATCTGTAGAGTTTATAGTTAATAAAACTTAATAATTTAAAGGGTAGATTATGACTAAACATATTAACAGATGTATGTAGTCACATAACTAATACAGCAATAAAAATACAGGCTTATCACTGAGTTTAGTTCCTTTTACCTCTTTGAAGCCAGCCTTTTTTTCTTTCTCAATCATAGACAAGCACTGAAATTTGGCCACAGCACTTTTGCTTTTTCTTGAATGTCATTACCTATGAGACTATAGAACATAGTCTCTTCAATATCTGTCTTCTTTTTCATATTTTTGCAATTCAAAAAATTTTTCTTTATGAATCCTAATTTTGTTTCTCTATGGAATGTGACTTCTTCCTTTATTTGCTATCCTTTAAGAGTTGATTATAGTGTCAGTGGGAGTTTTTCATGCATATTCTGAGATTTTTTGATCTGTAGATTTGTAGTTTTCATCACATTTGTAAAACATTGTTTCTATATGTCTTTAAATAATCCCACCAAAACACACACAGGCATACATTTTCCTTGGAGTTTAGTTACAGATATGTCAAACAATGGATGTGCTTCTACCCATCATTCATACTCTATTTTTATCTCTTCTCTCTATTCTTTACTCTGGGCAGGTTTTACTACTATGAATGCAACTTCAGTTACTTTTTGTTTTTGACAGCAATCATCTTCCATTAATTCCTCCAGGCCATTTTCTTTTTTAAAAAAATCAGATATATTTCAGCTTAATATTTATATTTGTACATTTTTTTGTTTTAATCCCTCATATTTGTACTTTCTTCTTCTTTTTGGAAGTACAACAAATGTTCATTTAATTATCTGAGTGAATTTATGTTACCTGATTTACCTGGTAATTATAGTTTTCTGACTTTGTATACTCAGTAATTTTCCTTTGATATAAGGCCGACTTAGCCCTACAACTAAGATGGTGCCATTTTAGTTTTTCTATGTGATGCCTGGTAAATGATTAAATTTCTTTACCACAGTTAATAGAAACAAAAATTGTTCTCAATTTTGTATTAAGTTCTCGGATTGTTTAACCTGTTTACCATTGGTTATTTGTCTAGCCTTGTGAAGTCTGTGAGCAGGGAGAGGTGGGAAAATTAGGGAATAAACAAGAAAAAGTATTAAGATATATTGTGTATTTGTACCAACTCCTCATGATAAATGCTATCATTATATACTGTAAACATGTACTAAAATAAATATTACTATACAGGTAAAGCATCAAGAAAATTTATACCTAGATCTCCCTTTTTCCTTTTCTCCCTACCCTCCCCCATTTCTCTCATTGACAACAACATCAACCTTTTCTAGTCTTGTCTTTGGACTTAATTGGAACTTATCCATTAACTCTCCTGGTTTTCTGGCCTGAAGACTCAGTCTGGAACTTGTACCCATTACCTCTCATCAGTTTCCAGCTTGCCAAATGCAGGTCACAGGACTTCTCAATTTCCATCACTCTGTGAGGCAACTCTTTAAACAAACCTCTTTTACAATATATCTCCTACTGGTTCTGTTTCTCTGGAGAACCAAGACTAATTCTGGCAGGAAAAGTAAACTAATACATTCCAAGTGTGAGCCGGGAATTTCTTGTGATGCCATACATTCAGGGATCATAACTATTCCCTCAAGGAGTCCATAAACCTGAACAATCACTGATTCTCTAGTTGTGATTCTGTAAACATTTCATCCTAGCAATCAAATACAACAGTAATATAAGGGATCCATAAACTTGGGATATATCTTGTATGAGTGTCAAGGGTTGATTTTACTCAAAAAATTATATGGGGAGCTTCAAAAGATTTTCATTCTATTTTTAAAAAACATTACTCTGTGTAAAGGAAAACTAAAATATGCCAGAAGATTATATCATTTCCAAAATCTTGGTATAAGATCTATTTTGAATGCAATCAAAGAGTTTAGGAAGTCTAAGAAAACAATTATAAACAATTACAAAGTACGATTTTAATGAACGTTTCATGATCTAGAGGATATTCTATGTCAATAGTTCCAGCCACTTGTGTACGATCTTACAGATATTCTATTAGAGCAACAGAAAAGGATACAGGATAAATTTAGGCAGCATCCAAAAAGAGATTTATTATATTTGCCTTATATATTTATTAGAATGTCTGAAATTCTTTTTCTGCTGAAAATAGAATTCAAGAAACATAAATCTGTGAAAGGTTGCTTTCGTTAGTTTCGAAGCTAGTGCTGGCTCCTTGTAATTCATGGTGCTCACACATCTCCACTTAAGGAGACACATGGCTATGCTTTTTAATTTTTTCTGGAGAAGGAGTCTTGTGATTGTCATTTCTGGAAACAAGAAAACACTGACGATATCCTTCAGGCTCTAATGTGGTGATGGCAGAGTCTTAGGTGGTGCGCTGAAGGTGTTCTCTTGACTTGGTCTCCTCCATCTCTGGTTCCTCTGTTTAGCTTATCACTCTTTTAGATCAAGGCCTGGTGACTGACCCACCTGATATGCCTGTGAGATACTGAGGGAACCTGCTTCAGTGAGGTGCAGAGAGATCCTCAGAATCTCCTTGGGGACTGCTGGGTTCACAGATGCACATTTCAGATTCACTGCTGTTTCCGTCTCGGTTGGAATTGGTGTTCTTTTTTGTCTGAAAGGAGTGAGATGAAAGCTCTCTTCCAAATTAAAAATGTAAGCATTACTGAAACTGAATGATTCAACCAATTTTGGGAAACGTGCTTTGACTTTCAGTTTTGTCTCATTTATACATTTTGATATAGCCTCAGATTTTCACCTGTTAGCATTTCTTTTCTTTTTCTTTTTTTCCTTACATGTACATTTGAGTTCTGACATTTTTTTTTTCAGTTTAAGATTCTATAATTACTTCTTTATTTTTGGTAAACTTTCTTCATTGAATCGGCTTAGGTCATAAATTAAGTTTATCTTTGTTGCATTGACAGACTATTTTTTTTTCCATTTTTTGATGTCTACATATTTATTACTGGTTCTACATAGCTGATTCTTCCTTTTAATAAACTGAATTTATTAGTATATTTTAGGAAAAAATTATGATCATATTCAGCAATAGGAATTTGTACTTATACAAAGTATAAATTTGATTCTTATTTTTCCCACTCCCCTGCTTAACCTTTCACCACCTCCCCTGTATAGATAAGGTTTGTTTTCACTTTGCACTTTTTAGCATCAAACTTCTTTTCCCTCTTTGCTTTCTCCTTCCTTCCCCTGTCCCAATTCCCTTTCCCTTTGAACACTTTCTTCCTGTTCTACAATACTTATCATACTTTCTGGACCTAATTTACATCTTGATTTTCTCATCAAGGAGAAGCAATATAGTATTTACACCTCTGTGTCTTGTTTGTTTCATTTATGAGTATAGCCTGAAGGTGACTCCATTTAGCTATAAATGTCTCTAATTTATCATTCTTTACAGCTGAGTAATACTTCACTTTATTTTTTAAAAACCCATAAGCTTTCAATTCTGAAAGATCCTCAGCCTGCCTCTCTCTTTAAGAAAAGGACAAGCTCAGCATGATGGCATAGCCTATAATCACAGCACTCTGTGAGGCTGAGGCAGGAGGCTTAGACATTAGTTGGAATGTACCAACTTTGACAGAGATCCTGTTTCAAAATTGATTTTTTTTTTTTGTTTTTTAAATTTCAAGGGAATGGAGACAAAGCTCAAAAAAAAAATGCTACCAGTTCTGTCTTTGATACTGGGAAAAAGAGGGTGGCCCCAAAATAAACAGACAGACAAGCCTCAATCAGTAACAGCGAGGCTCTACATTCTGAAGAAGAGTGAATTCTGAATGTTAATTCTAATTCCAGATATTCCATGTAAATAAATAAAATTTTTTCACCATGTATGGATTCAAGTGTTTAACTTCAATACATCCCTCTTGGAAAAATTCACATGAGAATGTACTTCTGTGAATAAATCAAAGAAATAAGCTTATGTCAAAATAGTTGGCATCCCACAGGAGAATGGAAAAGGTCCCTTAAGACTTGTACAAATATCCCTGTGCTAGAAAACAAATGACTAAATGAGTAGTAATAATGTGTATTTTTTTTTTTCTGTCTTCCCCAGACCATTCATGATTCGGTCACACTCTTATTTGAGAGTGAACTTCCTTCTCCTGCCATACATGTTCCCATTCCAGGTGAAGCCCATGTTACTAAGAGCACACTGACCTTCCAAAAATAAAAGAATACTAGTGCTAAAAAAAGTAGACATCTCGTATGACCATCCAGAATATCTTTCCATGACAGCTGCAGAAACTGCTTTCAATTCTGAACTTCCTCACTTCGAATCTGACCTCTGGAATGATTTTATCTTAGTGAAAGGCCAGACCATTGCTTTCACTGTAACTGAGTCAAGTGGAGTGGTGCTGTCAAAATGAACCACACTAGCCATTTCCCATGACTCACTGCAGCATGTCCACAGTGAATAGTATAGCTGGAGCCCATTCATTTGACACACTCACTTGCCAGAAGGGAACAACTTCAGAGCTCTAGCTTTAAGAAGTTGAAGGCTCATCTCCACAGCCTGCAACTTTAATTGTAAAGCAACTCAAGGCATCTTAGTGGATAGACTCACCCATCCATATTGTTTTCTTCTATCCACAGACACTCAGTGAGCCTTTGCTTTATGGAAAGCACTGGGATGGAACTGGGACTCAAAGATACAAGAAGGTCATGGATAAGAAGAAAGACAGGAGAAATATGGCTTAGCAGTATGGTGCAGTAAATACTTAGGCATACACAACACACTAAATGTATTTCCCAAATAAAGTGTATTGTTGGATTTTGCTTCTTAATCCATTCTGTCCATCTATTTCTTTTAATTAGTGAATTGAATCCATTAACATTGATGGTTATAACTGATATGTGTTGACTTATCCTAGTCATGCTATTTTCCTGTTGTTGGATCCTTCATCATCATCATCATCATCATCATCATCATCATTTAATTTCCCCCTCTTTTCTTTTAATTTCTTGCCTTGCCTACTAGCTTCACCCCATTTGGCCTCATGGTATTGCAATGCTCACTGTCTTTTTCTACAATACCATTTAGAACATTTCAGAGGGGTGGTTTTGTACTCATGAAGTTTCTCAGGCATAGTCATGAAACTATCTTATTTCTCCATCAATTTTCAAAGATAGTTTTACAGGATATATCAATCTAGGTACCAGTTTGTTTTCTTTTAGAGCTTGACATATTTCACTATTGGCTCTTCTTAACTTGAGAGTTTGTATTGAAAAGTCTGCTGTGATTCTGATGTGTTTTCCTTTTTTGTGTCTTTTCTCTAACTGCTTTCAATATCTTGTTCTTCTGTTGGGTTTCTAGTATCTTCACTTTTATATGCCTAGGTGTGATTTTTTTTTCTCATACCAACTAGTTGGAGTCTAATATGCCTCACTTATCTGCATGTCAAATCTTTTTCCCACATGAGAAGTTTTCTGCCATTACATTTGTGAACAGTTTTTTTTAATGCCATTTGCACTATCTCCTCTTTCTTCATTGACTCTAATGAGTCTTATTCTTCTTTGCATCATTTAGGAGCTACTGGACTGATTTCTCATGGTCCTTTACTATTTTTAAGAACTCTTTCCTTTCCTGGTCACTAACTGCAATCCTGTCTTCAATTTCAGGGATTCTAACTTCACATTCACTCATTCTAATGTGTAAACTTGCTGTAGAGTTTTTAATCTTTCAAATTTCCATTTGAACCTTTTTATTAGATTCACTGTGTTTTTTATGCTGGGATCCCCTCATGCTTCTGAAGTCCTCTATTTTTTTTTTTATCTGTTCCTTTCACCATGGTCATTATACTTGATGCAATCTGAGAGATTATTTATGATTTAATTTTTTTCCAGATCTTCTTTGTTGCCAGTTCAGGGAGTCCAGGTGGTTGAGTTTCAGGTTGGTCTGCCTCATTGGTCCCTAACTTTCCTTTTGGTGATCTGAAATCCTGTTCACTGTTGTTCTATTTTTTTTTTTTTAAGGTTTTTTGAGACAGGGTCTCGCTTTGTGGTTCAGGCTGGCCCCGAGCTCAGCCTCAAACTCACATCACAGCAATACTCCTGCCTCTGCCTCCCGAGTGCTGGGATTACAGGCGTGAGCCACCACAGCCAGCACTGTGGTATGTGGTACTGATTGCTGCTGGGTGTGAGTCTCCACACCCAGTATAAGTATGTGGTTATCAGGGATCGAACCTGGGTCCTTGCGCTTGCAAAACAGGCGCCAGAACCACTGAGCTATATCCCCGGCCCTGTTATTCTATTTTCTTGAGCTTGGCCTTAATGGTCCTGAATGGTTGTGCTTCCAGACCCAGATCCCTGAGCATCCAGAGAAGCCCACTGCAGCCTGAAAAAGAGTTTCTGGGCTTCTTCCCTGCATGAGGGTCCCATAAGAACTGATGGGCCCACCAGTGTGCAAAGGTCAGATTGGAATTGCCCACACTCTGAAAATGTCCCAGCCAAACTTCCAGCCCTATTTATCGTTCAACAGACTGGGGTGCAGTTGCTGGATGTTCTCCTTCCAAGACAGTCCCATGAGAAGTCTGGGCCTTATATTGTCTCTGTAGCTGATTCTTCCCAGGTTAAAAGACTGCCCCAACATAAGACTGGTTTTAGAATCATTCAAGGTACCAAATTGACTTAGGTTATTAAGGTGTTCTTTATGTGGCAACTGAGAGATAAATTCCCAAGAGATAAAACATTAGCAGTAGACTTAACTTCACCTGAATCAAAATCAGATCTCACTATGTCTTGAGAAGTAGAAAGTATTCATTCTTCTATTTGGTATGATTCTCCTTGTCCTGGAAGTTTGGCTCCTTAAAAAAGAACTTTTGCGACAGTTTTGGGTTGTCATTATTATTAGAGTCCATTCCTGAGAGACATGTCTCGTGGTTCTAAGCAGAATCTTCTGTTTGTTGTGAAGGAAGCTTTTCTGTTATGGCATATAGCTGGCATACAAAGCAGCAGCATTCTTTTCTTATCTGTAGGATATGTTGGGCTTCTCTCACCTTGGATTTTTCATTTTCCAAAGCTAAAACTAACATTCTTCTGGGGTCTTGCTAAGTTTTCAGCAGTGCACAAGTATTGCTAGCCGGTTGGCAAAGTGCAGGTATAAAGCACCTGTGTTTCCAACCTCTGACAACTTTTTACTCCTGCTCTGATTACTCCTTTTCTCTTTCATTCACTGCTCTGTGTCTTCAAAATTATCTTCAAAGTCTTTTTTCTGGTGCTTTTTCTTGGCCATCTTCTGCCTGAAAATTTGCAGCCTTTCTCTCTCAGAAGGATACAGAAAACATGCAAATGAAGGGGGCTGATGGAAAGGGACGTGGCAATTTTTCCTAGGTGCATCCATGGCCAGTACTTCTGCAGCTGTCATCTCTACCTTATGGCCCAAGACCCTGCGAAGCTGTTCCACATGGAGTGAGTACTGCATTCCAGGGCTAAAGCCCTGCAGTACCATCTTGTGTCCAATAAAATCAGTATTTAAATATGGCAGTACAGATGCCACTGATGCCCACATCAGAGTAAGTCTTACAAGGATTTGGAACTGATAAAATGGACGTAACTAGGAAAGACATTTTTTCAAAACTGCATATCTGAAGCGTTTCATAGCACCAGATGGGTAAACTATGGGAAAATAGGTTTCTGGAGTTTGTGTTTAGGATGCTAAGAACTTTAGAGTGTTCAAATAGTGGTGGAAAGAAACGGTTTGGTCAGAAAACTGTTAGCTGCAGCTTATTTTGAATAGGTTTGCCCCTGAAATTAATGGGGAGGAGAAAGGATGGGAAAAATAGGGTGTACAGAGAAGTTGGACACTTGGTTGAGAGAAACAGAGGAAGTGAGACTTTAATGTGCTCATCTGAGTTTGGTGACTGGGAATATATATGGAGCCAAATTTCTGTGTTCCGTGACAATGCCAGTCTCTAGCAGACCTGCTTACTTAGGGGCAGTGCTGGAGAAAGTTGTTTGTAGAACACATTTAAAGTTGAGATCTCCTTGGACCAGTGTGACCATTGTTCCTCTTCTCCAACTTCCTTGAATTAAGGAAAATGTAACAGACAAGTGAAGCAGGCTCTGGGAGCACCTGGATGGTTGAGGGCAGCTTGATGGTCTTCATCTGCTCCTCTCTAATACCGATCCTCTGCCCTCATTCCAGACCAACAGGACCTGAGCGGCTTTGCTCTCTCAAGCCCTCCCACAATGATGCTTCCTTTTTGAAGGCAGCATTCTCTATATGGAATATTCAGCAAACCTTTTAGACATAAATTAAACCCTTCTTCCTTGAAGTTGTGGGTCTCAGGTGTTGTGTGTTACTCATAGGAAAGCCAGTTAGTAGAACTAGTAAAATAGAAGGGTAAGGGAGATTGAAAGGGAGAAAGGAAAATTAATTTGTGTTAAAATAATTAAGCTGTACAAAGAGATAAGTAAAGAGAGTACATGGGCAATAAGTGAAGCATTACAAACTAGATAATAAAATAGAGTCTTAGGCAAGAAGATCAACAGTTTCATGGCACGTTAGTCTATGGTCTGAGCCAATCATATCTGCTGGTGCTGGTTCAGGATTGGGGTTTTTAAAAGTGATCATACCCTATCCGGGTTCCTCTATGTCCTTTCCCATTCTTTATTCCAGACAGTGTATGTGTGAAGATAGAGAGAGTGTGTGAAAAGGAGAGAAGGAGGAAGGGAAAGTCGCAGAAAGGGAGACTAAGAGCCAGAGTGAAACAGAGAAGAGAAAAGGAGGAGGGAGACAGAGAGAGAGAGAGGAAGGAAGGGAGAGAAAGAGACAGAGACACAGAGGGAGGATAGGGTGGTAGGAAGAAGGAAAGGAAGCTATTTTACCATATGCAGACTCTTAAAATTTTAGGAGAAACCTGTTACGTTGTCTATCCAGCTATACCTGAAAATAGGTAATCTAGTGAGACTATTCTTACCTGTGAAATAGGGTGAGAACAGGAAGGTCAAACAATTGCTTCAGGTGAAAGGGCTTTGACATCACAGCCCAACTTGGGGAAATTCTCGATTTTACTGCTTCCTAGCAAAAAGACCTTCAACAAATTATCTAAACTTGTTTAGCCTCAAGTTGTTCATGAACAAAATAACTGTGCTTTGCATATTTGTGTGAGGACTAGCCATAATAATATGCAAATACCTAAAGTACTCTTCTTTCCAACCTCCCCTTCTAGTGCACTCTGTCTCAGTGAATGCTATCACTCATGACTGTGAAACTCTCCAGGGTGCTAACAACTAAAGGTAGAATCACAAAGAATTTCTATTTTTGAAGATTTTTCAATCCCAGAAAAATGCGTAGTTTTATTTATTCTTTTGATTAGCATTGCCTTGAAAGAAATGTGAGTAAAAAAATTCATAATTGCAGAGGCAGTTGGAATAAAAATAAATCACCAAGGCAAGTTAAATCTCTAAGCAGATGGTAGATTTTCCTCTTTATTCTGGTACATTCTGGTATTAGGGCTCCTTCATGCAATAATCAGAATTTCAATATATCAAGAATGGATAATTGGAAATTCAAAATCAACTAAAAAAAAATATGTACAAGTTTGACCTGGCTCTGGTACAAGTGAGGGTTGGTGAGGTTAATCATAGGAAAGTGTGCTGCTGTTGGCCTGGCCCAGGGCTCTCCCATCAAAGGCTTTGTCTAAATCCAAAAATGTATATGGGTAATACAGCTCACACCTGAAAACAGTCAGGGTTTTAACTCAATAGGGTCAGGACTTGAAACTGATAATCTTGATTTTTTTTTTTTTTTTGGTTAGATATATTTTACAAGTTTACCCAAAATGGACTCAGTTCTACAACTCCTTGCCATTTGGCACAAGTATTCTAGAACTAACAATAGCTCAATCTCAATCAGCCAAAATATCTGAAATTTTAAAGCTGAAGTTAAACTAATTCTTTCCAAATATGTCACTTTTAGAATAAATGTGAAAAAGTGACTACAAAAAAATCTACAAGGAATAAATTTTTTTGTGAGATAGTACAACACATGGCTGAGAGGAAAGACTCTGGAGTTTGACTGCTTTATGACTTTGAGTAAGTTAATTATCCTGGATATTCCTCATGTTATTTGAAATTAATATCTGAGAGTTTTGGAGATTAAATGACTAACTTATACTGACAAGAGTACCTACAATAGCATCTGGCACCCTGTAAGCACTCCATAATTGTTATTATAATATTTGCTAATAATTGACAAAGTTTGTAGCATATAAATAATTTTATTCAATGTCTCCCTATAACTTCAGGGCAAATAAAAATTGATGACTGAGACAATCCTATCATCCCACCAACTTTCAAAACTTTTAATTAATGAAGTTTCTATTTTTAGGTCTAATTTTTTTCCTCTTTATTTAAAGTCATTTCTTTTTTCTGTTTTCCATTCCCGTAGGTAACTGCTGCAGTCTTAGAAAGTATTTCTCTTCTCCATACTAATTAATTATCACATTATGCCATTTCCACTGCTGAGTTTAACTGCTGACATGTGACAATGTCTTGTCAATCTGTTCTTAGTGCAAGCATAGTGCTGTTTTGAAACACAAGTTTGGTCATGAATCTTCCCCACTTGAAACAAAACCTCACATCCCTACAAGTGAAAAGCCCCTTCTCAGCATTCATTGAATATTCAACTTTTGAGGATAACTTGAAGTAGGATATGATTTTCTTTGTTGTAAGAGGGCATTAGAAATAATTATGTAACTGATTATAAGATGTTCTTGTCCTCTCCTCAGAATTTTTGTAGAATGGAAAAGTGAAAGAGATTTTTAAAGAGGAGAAAATGAAAATGAAATAGGAAAAGGACAAAAAGAGAAAGAAAAAATGAGCTTGAGTTAGGATGTGGGTGTGGAGTCAAGATGTGAGGCGAGCTTGGGAGATGATTTATGCAGCATATGTAGCAACCCAGGGAACCGACTTTAAATGTGTGCACAGGCCCCTGAGGTTAAAATATTGGCCAATTTCCCCCACAACAAGAGATGTATACAAATTCCTATCAGCTTAGACACAATCTGGATTTTCTCTGGCACTGTCTGATGTGAATGCCCTGTTGGTGGGGTGGAGTGGTACAGCGTCACACAGTGGTGTGTGGCAGTGTGCATGGGGGGGGGGGAGGGCAGCTGAGCATGTTATTTCAGATAAAAGAAGACAATCACTGACATTTTCACAGCAAGACTTAAAATTTTCTTCCATATTAATCAGTTTCTACATCTCTTAATCACAGAGAACTAGATAGAATACACTCTGATTATCCATTCCAATATAAAGTTGATAGTATTTATTCAGTATTTTATTTTACCCACTAGGGATCTCTCATTGGAAATAGAATATAAATGTGTCGATAAAATTAGCATTCCTCTCTTTTCTAGTATTAGTTACTTCTCGTAAGTGGTTTCCAGTACTACAAGTAGAACAAGGATAAAAGTGAAAATAAGGAAAAAAGAATAAGAATACAAAGATTAAGAAAAGGAAGAGGAAGAGATTTGCCAAATAACACATCCATAAAACAGACATCAAGCAGCTCTGACAGGGAATTGGTGTCTGGCTCTGCTCTACCCTGCATAAGGAGACTTTTTTCTTATTTCTCTAGAATCTGTGTTTCTATATACGTGGACCACCAATCACCCTAAAATATCTAACATTCTCCTGCAACAAAGGAAATCATAACCTATTTCAAGTTATCCTCAGAAGCTGAGTAAACTGAAGGAGTTATAAATTCACCTCTCATTGCCCTAAATAATACTTTTTGTCTAAAAAGGTAGAGGGTTGGCTATACCAAAAAAATTTATATATTGGAAACATGAAAGTTGGCTGTCCATTTACATAACATATAGTTTCCCAGAACATAGGTAAAATCATAAGTATAGTTCCTTCCTCATCCTTGCTTGTGCCCCCATTTTTACTTAGTCACAATTATAAAAGACTGTAAGAAGATCCGGTTTATGAACTAGATCTACATTTCTTCCCACAGTGTCATATGGAGGAAGGTGAGTGGATTGTAGTGGGCTACACTCATCAATGGATTTTTTAAATGGTGAGTTCAGTAGCTGAATCAGCTGGTAGGGAGTGGGGCTTGGTTGGAGTGTGTGTTCCTTCTCTCTGTGTTTCTCAGCGCCTGTGGGCTGAGCACCTTTGCCTGCTCTGTCTGCCTCTGCTGTCCTTTCTCTGTGTTGGAGCCAACTTGGCCATGGGCTGAAACCATGAGTCAAAGCGAATCTTTCCACTTTCTTGTGTCTCAGCCCCAAGAAAACGATGAAGACAATGCAGATCCTCCAAAGAAGGGAGGGTCCCAAGGGGTGAAAGAGGTATGGAGGGGTGTTTCAGGTGAAAAATTCATACTGCTGTTTTGTTGTCCTGCTCCCTTCTTGCCATTTTGCTGCCACAGGAGCATTAATTTAGAAAAGCAGCAAGGTGACATAACTCGTCACTCCTCTCGAGATATCTTGGGGAAGTGGTTCATTCAATCATCACCTGACTAGTGCGTGGAGAATATCATACTGAAATTCATATCATTTTATAAACCTCTAAACTGTTTATTCACTATATACCACTGGATGGTTGCAGCATAATTTTAAAAGAATCTTCAAATACTTGTATATACAAATATACAAATTATATATATATATAATACAAATTGTATATATAATCAAAAGATACTACTATTATCATCCAAAAGGTTTATAAATTTAGTGGACACTTAAAAGTAGTATTCTACTTACTAAAAAACTTTTGTATAAAAATGGAAGCCATGGCTCTATACTTGTAGTTCTTATACTTTTGAGTTTCACAGATCACAAGATTGATATCATCATTTGTGATATGTTTATAGAAGCTGAAATTAGTCTTTCAAACTAAGTAAACTTAGTTTTATGGAATACCCATGTCATGGTTCTCCCCTTTTAACATCAGTGAAAATGTTCCCCGGGCCAGCACTGGACTCAAGAATGGCCTTTGATCCTCTGTGTCTTACTGTACCAGGTGGAAGAATAGAAGAATTCAGTGTTTCATGGACTCCAGAAGCTATCACTGTGGATTTCAGGACAGGAAACCACACACATGAATATCCGTTATCCTGCTCAGGGCTCTAACCAGACATCACTTGTGGGTGATCACTGCCACATAGTCAAGTACCAGATTGAGCTTGGAAAACTGTCACCTCCAAGCTGAGCCATGAAAGTGGTGGTTTACAAAAGTAGACTGTGTTTTTCCTAACTTACAAATGACTTGTCCTTATGGGTATGAAGTAATGAAAAGAAATGTCTCTTATAAATTTTGTCGGCTGGTCTTGATTCTTTCTGATATAAATCTCTTAAGTGAGTTAAAAATCAAAATGGGCTTAAGAAAAATATAGTGCCAACACTAACTGGTTGATTCAATCAGCAAACATTAAAAAGCACCTATTGCATCTTGGTCATTGTGCAAAAGGTATGCCCATGTGGAGCAAACAAGTAAGAACCACAGCAAAAAAAACCTCTCTACTATGAAAATACATCATTGGCACATTTGTGAAAAGTCCTTTCTTTAAGTCTGGATCATATTCCATTGTATCAACTATCACAAATTTTATTTATCATCTTGGCTGCACTGTCTCTTGGGTATTTTGAATAATGTTACAAAGAAATGGAGCTGTTACTTTCTTTTTGAGATCCTGCTTTAGTTCTTTTGGACCCACCCAGAAGTAGGATGACTGAATCATAGGGCAAATCTGTCTTCATTTTTCTGAGAAAAAGCATGAACCTTAAAAAAAAAAAAACAAAACCCAAAAAATGATACTCCCTTCTTGTCTTTGCAAAGAGCCTCATATCCCGTTCACCATCTTGAGATGTAACCAGACCCTGATCTGTCAAGAGAGATCTCCACCTGTCAGGGGAAATGTCTTCCCTGCTGCAGCTTTGGAAAGCCTATTCTCCTCAGCTCAGTGAATAACCTACAAGGAGAGGACAATAGGGATTGTCCCGCTGCAAAATACTCACACGCATGTGGCCAGGCAAGGGGCCAATGCTAATCATGGCCTCCAGCACCTGCATCCTCTCAGCTGGGGGGCTCCAGTCTCAAAGAGAAACTCAGAAGGCTTGTCAGCACTTTGCCGCCTACCTTGGGACAAGGCTCTCTAGGAACTTGCCTGAATGTTTCCCATGTGCGTGCGACAAACCCTGCTTCTCGACATTTACATAGTTATCAGATACTGTAGTTCTAAAAGGAAGAACAAAAGACCTCTCAGAACTGGACCAGAAGGTGAGCTGTGACCCAAGCCCCTCCCCAAGCTGAAAGGAGGCATCTGTGTAAAGCTCGGAGACTTGGATGAAGAGGAAGCACTGTTGTTAGATGGGGACTACCTTCAGGGCTTGCATCCCAACAGAGAGGGCCTCAGCTCAGAAAGGCTCCGTGTTCATTTCTCTGCTGTCGAGTTCATAAAACTATTAATAACATATAGTCAAGGAGGATTCACGCATTTTCACTTTTTCACTGGGCCTCCCAAATCTTAATTGCTTTTCCTACCACAGGGAGATAAGGAGCCCAGTCAAGGACTGGAAGTCCAGTAAGAGCACTTAAAATGGAAGTGGTACATCAAATAGGAAACAAGAAAAGAATACAGTTTTATATTTGATAAGGAAATCAAATAGTATGTGTTGAGCCAGAAGCTCATAATTTTAATTTGCAAAGCTGACTTACCCATTCTACTTTATTACTGTATAAATACTCCACACCTTTTACTGGTCCCATAGTCTAGAAGAGCAGCCACACAGAGAAAGTTAACAAAGTGCTCCCACAGGGTCAAAGTCACAGCCCTGAACCTCTTTTACTAATGTTGGCCACGCCTCCCAAATGGTGAGAGATCACTTTCTCCTCTTGTGCTTGTCTTTGCCTCCACAACCTCAACTCACCATCCAGTTTCCTCTGGACAGCAGCTGGAATTCTCTTTTAGGTGGTCTATTGTGATCTTCCTCAGGAATTATTTTATGCACCATTAGCATTATGGTTTTCATCAGGACTGGCTATTACATGGTCAGGGCCCAGTGAAAAATGAAAATGTGGATCCCAAATTTGAAACTTTCTGAGACATTAAAGGCAGCAAGAGCATTAAACTAAGAATGAAGCCCTGCTAAGTGTAAAGCACACAAGTGAGCAGGTCCATCACTGGTGAGGATTGATGAAAAGCACCCCTCCCCCAATCAGTCACTGTTAAGCATCTTGACTAGCTGAACCTTGAACTAAGAGCAATGCCCCTGGAACTGGGGCTAAGTTCATCCTCTCTAAGGTCCATGTGCTGTCTCATGACTAAGGGCGCAGTTCCTGGGTAGGCCAGCAAGGCTGCCTTCCTTAACCCGGAAGGCAGAGCTCTTTGTCAGAATCTGCTCATGACTCAAACTTTGGTTCCCTGTGGCCTTGAAGAGTTATTAAATAACCCACAAAGTTGAATGTTATCATAATGTGATATATATATATATATATATGTAAAAATGTACCAATAAAATCAATAAAAAATAAAAATTAATTATTCACATAAAAATGCTGCTATTCAAATCTATCCTCTCAAAGTTCCCAGACCTCCAGGCACTGTGAACTTCTTCTGTACTGTCAGTCTCTCCAGTCTGTAGACCCAGGGATGAAAAGATATTATTCCTCTCTTTCCACTGAGGGGCACGCACTTAAGGAAAAGAAGACTAAAAGATAGTAAAATACACAAAAACTTAACTAACAGAAAAATGGAAAATAAAATACTGCTGACCAAAATCTACAGATTTGTGGCAAGATGCTATAGAGTTATTGGATTAATAAATTGGGTGCACACTCAATAAAAGTTTTTTTTAAAAAATCAGTTTTTAAATGGGAAGTCCCCAGTTTAGAAAAACTGAAGAAAATAACTGTCCCTTTTCCATGACCTCAGTGTGTTCTGTGAACACTGTATTGAAATTATCAACATGGATCTCCCTCACTCAGGGGATTTTAAACTCCTCGATGCCAGCAACCTTATGTTCTTCTCCCTAACTTTTGTGCCTTGATAACTGAATAACACATCAGAAAAACTCATAAATGCTTATCGAGGAGATTTGTTCAGGAGATACATAAGAAAGATAATTACCACTGCATATATAATGGCAAAAGGATGCTCAGAATAAGAGATAATATTCTATATAAAGGCAGATATTTTGCTATTATACAGGATCTGTAAGGGAGTGTTAGATTGTGCATGGGTGAACAAGGGAGAGAAGGCTTCAAAAGGCACCAGAAGACTCCCCACCTTGAGATCTGGAGCCCTCTTCATCTGCTCTCAGTGGAAATGAGGCAGGTGGTCAGGAGGGTGACAAGGTTTCTGCTAGTGTGTATGAATAGCCTTTCCCCTGGGTCTCTTTCAGTTCCTTTATCATAGCCTTCCTCAAAGACTTGATACTGTTTCTCTCATTTGAGTACAGTAAAGTACCAGTAAAAAGCTAAACAAAAGAGTGACTGAAGGAAGTGGAGATAAGTCTTTTGCAAATGGGGAAGGGGGTGCCAAGGACTGAGACCAAGAATAAAAGGACAGGGAGGAAGAAAGAAAAAGATTTCAGATGTGTCAACTACTCATGCAAAGTACACACAATGAATATTAAGTGTTGTGAGCATCAACTAAAATCAATACTAACAACAGTAATGAAAATAGGAACCAGAGATTTAGAGATGGCAGGAGGGAGGTGGGTAGGGAGGAGAATAAAAAAGAAGCTAGATGTGTTATGCACACATACCTACTCCCTAAAATGAAAGTGAACTTTATGTGTAGCAAGCATGTGCTACTAACAACAAAAAAAGACTTGGCTCCTCAGTACTTGAATGCTTATTATTTTTTTGTTTTGTTTTCTGAAAACATGATAACTGCATAGTTCATTTCTCTTGTCATATTACCCAGTAAATGTTTACCAGGCAAATGTGGCCCACAATCCAGGTATGTGTCAGAGTAAATAAGTTGAAGATTATTTCGAGTTTAGGTGTGGAATAACTAGCAGACACTCACAGTCTCAGCGGGATGGACAACACAGCTACAGTTGTACCCACTTCACCAAACTGCTACTAAGGAAATGAAGGCAACACTTCTCACATGGCTGGGAAGTGACTTCTTCACTTGAATCTTGTGTCTATAGGACACTAGAAAACTGAGTGTTTTCTTGATTCTTTTCGGCACAGACTTCCCCATCTGTTTTTCTACTCTATGCTAATTTTTAGGTTAATTTGCATGGGGAGAAGAGGTGTGGAGAGCGGACAGGGAACTGGACAATAGAAAGTCTGACTTGTTCTGCTTTGTTAAGTTGGATTTTCCTATAAGGTGGCTTTCTCATTAAGTTTTTCCTCATCTGACAAATTCCAACATCAAATTTCCCTTAAGAAATAATTTCCTTTCGGGCTGGGGAGTTGGCTCAGTGGTGCTGGTGCCTGTCTTGCAAGTCCAAGGGCCCGGGTTCGATTCCCAGTAACCACATACCATACTGGGCGTGGAGACTCACGCCCAGCAGCAACCTGTACCACATACCACAGTGCTGGGTGTGGTGGCTCACGCCTGTAATCTCAGCACTTGGGAGGCAGAGGCAGGAAGATTGCTGTGATGTGAGTTTGAGGCTGAGCTCAGGGCCAGCCTGAACCACAAAGTGAGACCTTGTCTCAAAAAAACTAAAAAAAAAAACCTAAAAAATAAAAAAAAAAGAAAGAAAGAAAGAAAAAAAAAAAAAAGAAAGAAATAATCTCCTTTCAATTAGTACCAGGCTACCTACTCACAATTTCTAAACTTATTTCACTGTCCTTGGTAAATGCTTAGTGCTAGAAATGCAAAAAAATGTATGTATGTGAAAAAAGTATGAAAAACAATCCTCTATATATAGAGTTTTTGAGTTATTTCACCAGGATAAGAGAAGGTTACCACATTAATGCAATAAAACATATAAGTAGTCACATCTGGGCCAATTAATATAACTATTTCTGTGCTCTAGTTCTCAATAGAATCTCAATTACTTTTACCTGATTACAGATTTTTTTTTTTCAAAAAGCTTTAAAGACGTACTTTGAATTTCAATAATCTTCCGTAAAGAAGCCACAGCATTCATATTCGGAGTTTGGTGGAGAATATCTTCGGCCAACGGGTCCAGCTGCAAGGACATAAGAGAAAGGTATGAGCAGAATATTAGGATTTTATAGTAGGTCGCACAAGCGGAGCCAACTGAAAACACTAAACCTCAGGAGAAGCCTTCTCTGAGAACTAGTTAACATTTTCCGGATAGCACTTCTCTATAGCCAGTTTTATTTTCTGTTTTAGACCCATGTAATTAAATTCCGAGGGGCTTTTCCATTGGTCATGAGATTAATCTATGGAGTTCCCGAAGCAGGTGCATGTCTGTGTGTTAGTCGTTTAAAATCTGAGTTATTTGTGTAATTTCTGTAGGTTCTTCACAAAGCAAATTCCATTGTGTCTGCATCTGCAGCTGGGCCCTGCAAAACAAAATCTCAGGGAAGTTGGAGTCGACAGAGTGGGCAGTCTATTATCTATATGTCTGCAGTGTTTGTACTTCCAACCACCTTACACATTTGAATACTTCACCATGGAAAAGCATGAGGCCAATGCCCTCATTCAAAAACCAATTAATAAAGTAACAGAGAAAGTCTTTGAATGAAATCAAAGGTAAAGTAACTGCATTTTCATTTAGCTTCTTTATTAATCACCATACTGATGGCTGTCTATAGCATAGGATAAATTCCTTTCTTGCAAATCTATCGTGATCTTTTGGAATTACACTGATTTTTCATGGAGAGGCTCAGCAAACATTGCTTTGCAAAAAAAAAAAAAAACATGAAGAGGAGCTTTAAATAATTTATGGAGGGCATTTGTCTGGACTGAGTCTGATGTTGCATCTCTGGGAATGCCTGGTGATGAGGTTGGCAGGTTGCAGGACACTTAACCAAAATAATCATCCAGCTCTGGTCATGCAGAAAGCAGGCAGAACCACAGCAACAGAAAGATTCACAAAAGCAGTTTCCCTGGAAGACGTCTTGAAGTTAATCGTCTTGAATAAAACTGGTGTTTCTTATGTGCAGGAAAGGGGACTGCTGTCCTAGCCATACTAAGACATGCTTTCTGCTGTAAGAAAAACTAAATAAAGGTGGGGATTACAATTTTCCACAGCACATGTGAGTGAATCTTCCCCCCAGGCCTCTTTGAGTTGATTATTCTATACCTCAATCACGGAATCTAAAACAATAGCACCTTTCTTCCAGACACCACAGAATAACAGACTAGCTTAGGGATATTTATACGTGGGTACATTCACCAAATATAACTTTTCATAGTGTTTTTCTTAGCTGCCAAACAAAAATCTTTAAAGCATCCAAAAGCTTATGTGCAATGCAGTTTGGGGAGAGGGAAGAATTACCACCCCCACGTACTGTCAGTGAAAGGTTCTGAAATATTAAACTCTTACAATTTGCTAAAATATTTTTTTTTCAGAATCTGGTATTTCAGATCGTATCTTTAAGAATGTGTTATCCTTGTCACACCCTCAGAACTCAGAGGAACTACTGAATCATAGACTGTTATTTGGAAAAAGTTTACTTGAGAATTAGACAAGGTTGAGTGAGCTACCTTCTCATAAATAAGCTTTTCTTTCACTTCTTTCTCAGAGCTTAGAGAAAATATTTTTTTTTATGGAAGTCAGGTATGTTTTACTAATAAAATGTTTTGAAACATCAAACACAAGGTAATAGCCACACAAGTGCAAGTGCAAACACAAAATGATGTCACTGTAACAAGTTTCCCTCTGACTTGGAATAAAAATGCTGACAAACTGAAAGGCTCTGGCTACTAGAAGGGAAGCTACAGGCGAGACACAAAAACCTCATGCTTGTGACTGTTGCACACTGAGGTCTGTGGGCCCTTTCAAGACATAAGTTATATAAAAAGTATACATGGTTCAGAATGTTGACAGTGAACCTACAAACACCCCAGAACCCCAAAGTTGGAATTTTCACTTAGAAGTGATCAAGTTGTGCCTACTTATATAGAAACTCAGAATTAAAGTGATTAAATTGATCGTTTAAGACCCACAGACCTTTCTTTCCCTCTATGTTTCAGGTGAATGTCTTGGAAAGGATTTAACCTTCAGCAAATTGCCCCAATTTGTTTCACTTGAGTGTATACACAAAGACAGGGCTGAATTCAGAACACTCTCAATGTAGGGTCTTTGCTTTTCCTCAGGTGGCTACTAGCTCCAGTGCAGAGAGGGCGATGGGTAACGCTCTCCCAGTTGGCAAGAAGACAAGCAGCATTTAGAGCCTGTTTTTATAAAATTAAAACCTTATATAGAGGGGTCATAGCATTGAGTTGTGTTTTTTAGAGTTTGTCAATTTAATCAATCACAATTATATGCACTAAAACCATCTGATTAAGCAACCACTTGATAAATATTTATGAGCAGGTTATATCAGTAATCTAATAACTAAGTAATGAAATAATATTAAATGCATAGTAATTTTTTTATAAATTTAGTAGAAAAATTAAGAATATGCAGTCAAGGTATCTAAAGCATTTAGTCTGGCCTGTAAGATTTAGTAAAAATATTAACAATTACAGCTAATAAGAATTAATAAAAGATGAAGAAGGAAGAAATTTATGCAAACCAGAGAACATCTGAATGCAAAAATTAGGGTAAGATAAAGCAGATGTAAGAGCTATTACATATCCATCATGCTGTCTCTGTTGAGCAATTCCATTACGTGATGATAATTATCATGGAGCTATTAAGATACCCTGTATAATCTGAACACAACTTCTTGACATACAAATCTCTCCTCCACTATGTTAGATAAAGAGCTTAATCACAAACACTATGGCAATTCTTCATATAAATATTCAAGCTCACCTACAGGAAAAAGTATTTTTCTACATCTTTTACAGAAAGTTGGGATGCTGTACCAACACAATTCAAATGCTTATTCAGTTGCACATACCATGTGATTTCTAAGAACTAAAACTATGTAAGACACCATAAAAGTTGTGGCCATTATCATCTGTAAATAAGTAATTTTCAGGTTCTTTAGAATCAGATAATTTAGGTCATGAAAAACCATTTTAGCTGGCTAGAATCCATGTGTGGAAAGAGACAAGGGGTATCCTTGGAGAAGCTCTTGATTAGGAGTTTTAAAACACTCCGTACTTGCAAGACATGAAAATCGTCCACTGTTACTTGAACGATTCTAAACAGAACAAAAAATGTTAACAGAATCCTTGAAAACATAACAGTATTTGAGGATAGATCTGTAACACATGCAAGCAAAGGATCTACTAAATACTCCTCTTACCTTGCATTTTGCGATGGTGTTTCCCTAACATGTTAAGGATTTTTAAACTATACTTTTATGGATTGTGATCCCTCTGACCTTGTTTTCTCCTTTCATCTTTGAGTCAAAACCTTTCGAGTCATTTGAGGACTAGCACTAATGTTTCCCAATCTCTGCCTGTGTGGCATCAACCCTACAAACGTTATTTTGTCATAGTCAACCAAATCTACCATTCTCTACCTTGTTGCGAGCCTCTTAATGACAGAGCCTGGTATCTGCTAGCATTTAAAACAAAGCAATGATTAATTGAAAGGAAGCATGAAGTGGAAGTCTTCATTTGCTCTCCACAACTAATACCTAAGGAAAATAAGTTCTTCCTTTCATTTGCCCTTAACATGTTAGGGGATATTTGTATGACGACCAGCCAGCAAAACAACATCGATGTTATTTTGGTTTCTCAGGTACACTTGCCTGACTTGGGGTAATTATTCTCTCAGTGTGTGCAAAGTTGCCTGACATGAGGAGAGGTGTCCCCTCTGCTCAGAAGTACAGAGAAGCGGAAAAGAAACACACACCTACAGCAAGCAGAGGCAAATGGCAGCGCCAACATTTAAAAGAGAAAATGATCATCCTGATAGAGCAGGAATAAAAAGCAGGTGTGTGCAAGAAAAATGAAATGAGATATAAAAGTCTTACTTAGGAAAAATTGGAATCTTCACAGTGTCCAAATTTCTAACTGACATACAGGGTATATTTTTAAAATTTAATTGAATGTTAACTTTTTAAAAAATGTTTTACAATTTTGTAGGTATGGTTTTGTTTGAGACAGATGTGAAGCATTTAGTATGTTTGATGCTTTTGTAAAATGTACATATGTGTGTATGCACACAAAAATTTTACATACAATACATTTAATTCATCCTAGAATTGTACAATATATATTATACAATTCCTTACTAAATAAAGGAAACTTCAAGTCTCGGAATAACTTAGTAATAATTTCTGACCACTCTATAAGATGCAGTGTTCTACCACTGAGCTACACCTTAGCCCTCTGCATTTTCTCATATATTTATATCTTTTTTAGCATATATATTTTGAAAAAATTTTGGAGATAATATTAGATTTATAGAATTGTAAAAATACTACAGAATTCCAATTTAGGGGAAGCTTCACCTAATATTACATAGCTACATAAATTCAACACTGTATATTCTTAAACTTTATTTTCCACAGTTATAGCTAATATACAAGTGTATAATTGATTCTCAATTGAATTTTTAAATGAGTTTCAAAATTTCATTGATTTTAATTAAAGTTTAATTGACTGACAACCTTATAAAATTTACATATTAATTCATGATTACATGAAAATTATTTTATAGATTTTCTACACACAATATCATCTGTGAATAAGAAATTTATCTCTGTTTAATTTTTAGTTGTTATTTTCTTTTCTCACCCTAAGAAATACAATGTGTATGATTCACATTATAATACTGAAATGAAATGGTAAAAATATGTCTCAGTTTTTATTTCAACGATAACAATTTGATATATCATCACAGTATTATATGTAATAGCTCCAAATCTTACATGCATCGAAAGTAAAACATACAAATAGACTATAACATTTTCTTAAATTTTTAATGTAATAAAATACTACATTAAAATAAATGAATAAACAATAGGTAACTGCAATGAAAAGCATAAGCATTATGAGCAAAATGTCAAGCAAAAGAAGTTAGATACGAAAGAACATATTTTGTGTGGCTTCCTATACTTCAAAATTAAGCAAACTAGATTACAGTGTTAGAACTCAGAAAATTGGCTCCTTCTAGAGAAGAGGAAAGGGAGTACTGGTTGGAGAAAGGAACACGAGGTCTCTTATTCTGTCTCTTGACCTAGTTCATGTGATCTTTCTATTACATATCAGTGATTTATATATTCACATTTGTACAGTTTTCTGTACAAATATTATATTTTACAGTCAACAGTTTAACAAGTTGTATTCTTAGATATGGACCAAAGCTTCACTTACAAAGGGAAATGAAGCTTTTAAACTAAACCAAATAAAATACAAAATGGCATTCAGCTGAGAAAAGGAAAGATATGGAACTTCAGAAGAATATGATGGTGAAGACCCAGGGGACAAGGGAAGCCGACGGTGGTGCAGACTCGAACTTCCATGCAGTGTACTACTGTCAGTTCCCTGGACAGGAGTGATCAGTGATTAAAACTTGACTCTCCTTTAAATAATTGTCTACAATCAGTTGTAGATGCTTAATTTGATTGGGTGAGTAAATCTGGTTATAATTTTATCAATTCAGTGATTCATGAGTTAGTCTTTCTCAAAACCCTTTTGATCTGTTTTGAGTGACCAACTACAGTAAGAAGAAGAAGTACAAGCAAGGAGAATCTACAGACAATCAAGTCATTGCACTAATAACGTTATTTGTTAGGTGTGTCTGTGCACTACCTATGTGCAGATGCTGAAGGATGAAATCAGTACAGCAATAAAGAAACATTTCTGGTGAACAGCAATCACATAGGTTTAAAAATTTTTACAAGAGTAACAGGAGAATGTAGACACAAAGAAACATTCCTGGTCATTCAGTTCCAATGAGATACACAGGGAATTCCTCAAACAAGAGGAAGCAGAAACTAGATACCAAGGTTGTTATTACTGCTACCATTCTATCAACTGAGAATTATCCAAGACTATTTATTACAGCTCAGAAGAATGTGGGTTAAAAACTACACTAATCATTGAATGCCGAGGAGAACTACAGAGAAATGCTTCTGTTCCCTATCAAATTCATAGAGTATCCATATTTTCCAGGATTTAACTATGAAAAGTTTGCATATACTAATATAATTAAACATCTCAGGCAATACTCAGCTAAGCAGATGTGAAGACAGCAGTGGTGTATTATAAAGAAGATGAATAGCTGGGCTTGGTGGCTTACTCCTGTAATCCCACCACTCTGGGAGGTAGAGAAAGGAAGATTACAAATTCCAGCCCAGCCTGGGCAATTTAGGAATTTAATGAGAACCCCCATTTTCTAATAAAAAATAAAGAGAATGGGGATGTGACTCAGCGAGAAAGCCCTGGGTTCAATCCCCAGAAACACCAACACACAGTATTGGGGGAAGGCGAGAGGGAAAGAGAGAAGAGAGAGAGAGAATAAGAATAATGAATGTAATTTGTTGGATAATTCATATTATGAATATTCTTCTTTTATTATCATCACTGGGATAAGATTATAGCTATACAGTATAGCGAGATAACAGTTTGAACACATAGCAAAGTTAAGGGATTATTATATACAGAGTCCACCAAAAATTGTATACACACTTTAAGAGTAGAAAAAATAGTACAATGTTTTTTCAGTAGATGGTGTTACCCTTGAATAGGAACCTAGAGAATGTTGTTTGTCCCAGAAAATCCACTACACTGCCAACCTTTAGAAAAGGAATTAAAAATGCATGCGCAGCAGTCGCCATGACCAAGGTTACCTAAGCAGCAGGTCGCTGTACTAATAAATGTCTGGAAGCTCATGACCAAAACTTTGAGCAGCTCTTATAATTGTAGAGGCCATAAGTAACTCTATATTAATCTTATGATAATAAATTTAGCCTTAAAATATTTATACAAGTTTTTCCTTTCTTGAAATGTGTATACAATTTTGGCATACTCGGTATATATTGAGAAGTGTATCTCTCACTGTTCTTATTAAAAAATAAAGTTTCAGTGGTATTGAAGGGAAGTTCTTCCAAGCCTTTCTGTCACTTCCTAATACATTACCCATAATTTGGACATCTGTTGTCATAATGATGGTTCAGTTCACATTTTATGCCAAAATTTTGTGTTTATTTGCCCATTTCCACAAATTAAGAAGAAATGTGACAGTTATACCTCAAAAATATACATGTTTCATTTTCTCAGATACTACTAATTTTCTAATATTAAAATTGATTGCTTTTGTGTTTTAATGAAGAGATTTTATGCTGTATTTTTCCCCAATGCTGACTTTTTTTCTAAGAATACTTGTCTCATATCACATAGCAAGGGTGTACTGGTAAACATTTAACAGCTGACTGTCCAGATAATAGGCCTGCTTTTGCACTTGGTGATTTCTGTGGTGTTAACATGCTCACCAACGCCTTTTTACAGTAATCGACCTTTGTGCTGGGCCTGTACTCAGATTGGAGTAAAGATACAATCATAGCGTCTAGATTAGCTGTACCCTATCATCTTCTATTTAATATCTTCTGACAAAACCTAAAGACAAGACACAAGATCTGTGTGATGGAGACTTGAATAATCTAGATCCTTACAATTGATATGGTTCATCAAGACCTATGGTTCAGCTTCTCATAAGCTTGGCTGATGCAAGATGTGCAGCACCATAAGCCATGTCCCCACTGGAAACTATCTCCTAAATATTTCCTCAAGAACAGTTTTACCTTCTTTAGATTATCCATACATTCTCTTTCAGAATACAAAGAGGCTTCGAAGTCTAGCAGAAGATCACCAATAACATCATTCTGACATATTCTACATTTCCCCTGTGTTTAGTTCTCCTTTCTACTCAGGAATTGCAACTACTTAGGAGCTTGTAAACTTTCCCAGATTCACACCAATTCCCCAGTGGACTAAGCCTCAGCCATACATAATCTACAGGATAAAAAAGATGGCTAAACAACTTGCCTAGTCAAAATCCAATGCAAACAAACCCCTGATGAGCTACTTGGATAACAATTTCTCAAGAGTTCACCTCAAGGGTGGTTGTCAACACATATGAGAATCAATCCAAAAGAGTTTTTCAGCAGTTTTGGAGCAAGAAGTCATATTAAAAAGATTATCAACAAACACAATTTCAATACTTAGCCACTGTTTGTGAAACCCAAGCAAAGGAGAGCAGCTGAACAACTCAACAGGCTGTAGTAGTTATTAAAGGGAAAAGGAGGAAGGAGGAGAAAGAAAATGAAGGCAAAGAAAAACAAAAGAAATCAGAAACAATTTTTAAAAATGGACTTAGGAAAATCAAGAGAAAACATGCACTCCCAAGTGTGAGTGCTGAGCTCTGAATAGCACACTCTCCCACTGTCTCAGTAGCTTCTAGGTCTATGACACTATGTTTCTCCTGTCTCTTTCTCTTCAACAAGCTTAAAACTATCATATTTTCCCCCCTGTTTTGACAGGTGGTCTTTTAATAGCCATGTTCTCAACTCACTACTCAGGGCTTCTACTGCTATCTGTTCTCTCCTTTCCTTTACTTACTTGAAGGTTTGCAATGTTTTTGTTTTAGATTCCACAGGAATGGCAACTGCTAAAGCTTTTCTCACCTCCTAAGAAAATCTTTTTCAGAGGAAGCAACCCAGGGTGCTACTAATTGGCTTTGCATAACAGTAGGCAAAATGGGTCTTAAAGCAACTGTGGCACCACTAGACAGCCCCAGTACAGATCACCAAAGTCAGATTCTCTGGGAACCAACTTCTCACATATTTCTATTAGGAAATCTAAGAACTATGTGCCTTTTCACACGAGGATCCTCGACTCTTTCCTAAGGAACCTCCTGATTCTTCTCATTTAGAAACTCACTTCAATTTCTTGCAAACTCCAAACTGATGTTTCTAAGTGCTTCATTGAAGAACTTCAAAAATATTCATCACAGACTGATTGGACTGATAAATCTATGTACTAAACATTGCCAAGAAAAAAGAAAAAAAAAAAAAAAAGACTTCTGGTATGTCTTCAAAATCAGTTGCCTCTAGGAATTTCCTGTACCATGCTCAAATTAGTTTTAACCCAGTAGTATATTATTTTGACTGACCTTGTACATATTTCTTAAAAGAATAGTTAAGCAATGTTTTTGCTAAATAGATCATTTTCATGATAAAAATATTTTAAAAGAAAAATACTTGTCAGATGTGACACGCAGACAACTTGTTTTAAAAAACAACAACAACAACAAAAGACAACAACAAGGCTTTTACTGCCCATCTATCTGTCTATACTATAATATGAAAGCAACAGTTCCTGCTAAGTTTTCAATTCTTTTTGGTTATGTAATCCATATTAATTTGCTGATAATAAGCTATAAGTAGTATTTTTGCTGTATTGATATGGCCTAGCCAAGAACAACAAGGAAAAGAAATAGCATTCAAAAAACTGGCAAAGTGTTTATGAATTCTAATCCTCTGCACATGAATAAATACATCTGACAAAGTGCAGAGTCTCTCAAAGAGGCCCATCTTGACCTTCCTAATTTGAGTTCAATGGCTTGCTCCATGTTGAGAAGCCAGAGTCAGATCTGCCAACATTTCAAGCTTAAGCTTTGCTACACTGTGTTATTTGTAAAAGTGAAATCCCAGATAATAAGTTATAATTGCTCTATTAATCACTTGAAAGGGGGCTTTGGAGGAAAACTGAGATTTGAAATTGCAATAATTGGTATCCGAAAGATGTCTTTTTAATTTTCTTACCTAGAGCTTGCCACATAAACCTGCTATGAAAACTGCATGCATGCACTTTTTAAAATGTTGAAGTACATTCAGTATGTCTTATATACAGTTTTAAAGGAATGAAATTTAAAACTTCAATGCAGTCATGATGACCTTTGACTTACAAAAAAATACCAAAAACCAGGCCTTGGATTATAAATTATATTGTCAATGAATGTGAGAAGAACTCTTTGTTTCTTGAGTTGTTTCAAGGATTACATTTTCATTTCCTTGTTTTCAAATGAATTATAATGTACAGCACATATATTTTTATTGAAAAATCAGACTTTTTCTCAGGTTTGTTTCTCTGTATACTAATAGAAAGAATACAACACAATTTATCTTGCATTGTTCAGTCTATCAACTCCATCTGTTACCCTTCAAGTTGTGAGAAATCTATATTCTTATTTATATCCTTAAAAAACTTTAATGGAAAAAACATTGAAAGATATATACTCTTTAAACTTTCCTTTTTTAGCTCATGATAAGTGCATTTTTCCTTTTGCTTATGTAATTGAAGATGGCCAACCAAAGAGACAAAATGATATTTGGGATATTATAGCAACTAGGTTAAACTTACTATAAGACATTCAGAGAATTGAATTTAAGTAAATAGACAACATATCCAGAAGCAATCATTTCAGTTATTACTTCCGTAAAGCTTTTAACACTCTTTACATGTTTATGGAGGAAAGACTAACCATACCCTTACCCCTTTCTCTACTTCAGGCTGTGATCTCTCTAAAAATACCAAAAAACAGAGAAAGGCACACACTTGAGATTTTAGACAGATAAATAATCAAAATTATGTGATGTCTAACAACAGAATCTGTTCTGAAGCATAGTCATTTTGTAAAAGAAAGAATTAATAGGAGAGATGAATCTATCTCCCCTGGAAATCCTCTCTTGGAGGAACAGAGGTGGCTCAGGTGCAGAGAGTACAAGAGCTAAGGGAGAGGATTTCATCGGAATGGGTATGTTCAAAGAGACCCCCTGAAATCTGTAATTTCCTTCCACATAGTTGGAAAAGTAGTTTGCTTTTGTAGTTGGGTAATGTCTCTTTCTGGGCAGGTCAATCATCCCCGGAGCTGCAATCCACAACCTATTCTGATTTTCTGCACATCTGGTGTAAGCCTTTATAATGCAAATATTAAAACCAGCCTACTTCTCTAACATGTTTCTATAGTATTTAATATTGAATGAGCGATTTAAAAATATAAGTGACTATTCCAAAAAAAAAAAAAAAAAAGAAAAAATCTGGTGGGCAAGCAGAGCAGCCCAATATTAGCTGATAATACAGACACAGTGTTTTTTCAGTCCATTACTGCCACAAAAGAAAAACCTAATATTCTGTTTGACATTATTCATTCATAAGAATCTCAGAAGAGCTTACACTGTAGAAAATCTAAGACATTTCAGATCATGTGTGATATGAAATGGCCATCCATGGCTGATACCAAGCACCAGGTAATTACATCCTTTGGGTTATTTCATTGTATAACATCATTCAACAGAGTAAAACACTTCAGCAGTGCTCTCATTTTCTAGCTAATACTTTTCTTTCAAATTAAAGATGGACACACTTATTTCAATGAATACTTACAACGATCATTTTAAAGCACTGTGGATTTGCAAGATAATGATGACCATAAAATTTATATGTGAAAAGTATCTTTTCTTCTATATACACCAGCAGCAAAAGAATGGGTTATTGTTAAAAAACAACATGAATGATTTTTTAAGTCTTTATATACAAGGGGTGATCAAAAGTACAGTGAATGTTTAAATTCAAAGAAATACTACAGTAAAAGTTGCATTTCCATTAACCCCTTTAAAAATATTACTCTTTGTTTCTGACACACTTGTCCCAGGTTCTTGCCACTTTTTGAGGCAGTTCTGTCAATCCTCTTTTGTGAGTGTCTTTACAGGGTCTGATTAAAAAAAAAAAAAAAATACAGCAAACGCTGTTGCCAAGCGCTTTTGAGAGGGAAGGCAGGCTCATAAAAGCATTTGGTGTCTTCATCCAATTTATTCATTGGATCTGACACTTTAGAGTTTCTGGTTCCTCACTAGAATCAAAATGACTACAAAATGTAAATGTTTTGAATCAACTGAAGATAGCAAGGGAGTCACAACAACACAACTAAAGATACACACAAAAAGTCTTCTAGAACTGCTTCAAAAACTGGCAAGAACAATGCAGTAAGGGCATTCAAAGCAAGGATGATTACCTTTAGAAGAGTTAATAAAACATTTTTACTATAATTGGCTTTATTTAAAGATACCATATTTTTCAGTAACATATGTTCAGTAACATATGTTTATTTCCTAAATCAAATCAGATAAGTTCAGAAAAGAGAGGCAAAAACAAAAATAAAAGTCATACAACTGCCATGTATGAAAAGTGAATTGATAACATTAACAAATTATACTGAGTTGCCATTAATTGGCTCAGTTGCCATTAATTGGTCCAAATAATTGTCATGATCTTGACATTAACCTCACAACAAATGGCTCTGAAATCTGCTGAGTGAACAGAAATTATGCTGCTATTTAGTTATGTAATGTGAAAAAAAAAAAAAAAGAATGACATTTGGCCATTTAGATTCAAGTTCAAATTTTAGATGTAATGTATTCTGGCTATACAACTTTTGAGATTTTTCTCAAACTTTTTGAAATTTGTTATCACCATGTGTGAGGTGTAAACAGCATCTATTTCTCAGTATGCTAAATTCTTAAGCAATGACAATTTATTGGTCTTTTGTAATGTTTTCTGATCTAGTAATCAAAATCTTAAAAAAATCATTTTTAGTTTAATTACTTACTAAATGTTCAAATGCTCATTTTAATTGACTCAGTAGACAAAACATCCTTATTCCTGTGGTTTTCTTTGACCATTTATTAACTTTGTAAAAAAATACATATCTGATAGAAAGGTGTGCTCTATGGAGTCTCCACCTGGAAAAAAGTTATATCAGATAATGCAAGAACACACAGACTATCATATTGAAGGTGTGCCTAACTTCTTTAATGGTAAGAGCAACATTGAGCCTTCTGAGTACTCAGAAGTTTTTTTAGAAATATGCATGGATAAATCCCTAGTCTTTACCGCTATGCTCTTTTGTACTTTGAAACTTTACCTCATTTCCTAGCAGGGCATTGACACAGGCTTCTGAGGCATCACAAATGGCCGTGAGATCATGTCCTCCTTCTAGAGCCAGCACCACACGTCCATCAGCCAAGGTCATCAATTGCTTCGTCAAATGACCAAAGCCTGCCATAGTACAAACAGAACATTTCAACATATGAAGTAAGAGAAAATGGAAGCTAAAGCAGATGATCATGGAGTATATATTTCTTGCAATACTGTCTGGTACTAACTTGTTTAATATATATAATAACTTCACAGATTAAATCATTTTATCTCTGCAGACGAGAGAACCAAAGGCCACAATTCCACAGCTAAGAAACCTCACAATCAAGAGAGGCAACGTCCATCCACCTCTTCCTTAGTGCATAGTGTAGCCCGCCTGGCACATTCCATAGGCATCTAGATGTACTGAAATATTTCTTAGTTAATGTTAACAAAGTAAACTATTCTGCTTCTCTTCTCTATCATTTGCCTTTATTTGATAATAAAGGGAAATTTTCTATACTTCATCTCACAATTTCTTGCTATCATAACAGATTTTTAGTCTTTTATTATGAAGTATTTGACAAATGCAAAAAAAATATAAATAACATTTCCAAGTGTTATAAAACATAACGGAATGACAAACACCTGCTCATTCATCCTTTAATTTAAAAAATAAATTTAGCAGTACTTTTGGACTTCTTTATATCGCTCTCTGAGAGTAGTAGTCTCCATCCCTGTGGGAAATCAAGACCCTGAGTGCATGCTCATAATTCCATTGCTTCCCTTTGTTTAATTTGAGTGTAATAAGACTTTGTAAAAATGGTATACACTTCTGCAATTCATTCTTCTTGGGTACCATGTTAGTTTACTTGTGTGGATTCATGTAGTTATAGTACTTTGCTCTCTAGGCCAACTTATACCTATAGAATTTATTAACCATTCTCCTACAGACAGATATTTTGTGCTTTTGCTATTACAAAAATTCCAGTTTTTGTTATTATGAGCAACATTTCCATGAATATTCTTATGCAAGTCTTCTGTTGCACACATGCAAGAATGGAATAAAATTGTTGCGTTAAAATGTGTTAAATAATGCCAAATTATTTCCAAAGAGTTACTACCAACCACCGCTCTCAAATACAATATATATATATTACATATATTCCAGTTTAGTCACATCCTTGTCAAACTTTGGTGTAATTTGCTTAGTGGATAAAGGAAAAATGGCATCTTATTGTATGTCATTCAGTATAAGAAGGGAGTTTTCTATATCTAATTTAGGGTTTTTATTTTAGTCCTCATTGAATTTAATCTAATTCTCTCACTACATATATATCTTTCCTCTACAACTGCGGAGCATTGTCAGGTATATTAGTTAACATTCATAGTATTAAGCTATCATTGCATTTGTGGAATACAATAAATTTGTTAACATTATCTTTTTAACATACAATTGGATTTGTATTACTATTGTCTTCTCTAGGATTTTTTTCATCTATGTTCATGATTGGAGTTAATTTGTAATTTTCACAATTTTTTTTTAAAACAAGGTCTCACCTTTGTAGTTCAGGCTGGCCCTGAGCTCAATATGTAGCCCAGGCTAGCCTTGAACTCACAGCAATCTTCCTTCCTCTGCCTCTCAAGTGCTGGTATTACAAGCATGAGCCACCATGTCTGGTATTGTGGTTTGTGGTACTGATTCCTGATGGGTGTGAGTCACCTTGCCCGGCATTGATTGTGGTATGTGGTTACTAAGGACTGAACTCAGGACCTTGTGCTTGCAAGGCAAATGCTGGAAACACTGTGCTAAGTCCCTGGCCCAATTTTTACTTTTTATTAAACATGCTGAATTTTGATACACTTGAGACTCCTCTGTTTTCATTTTTGACTTAAAATGTATAAAACCAGTTGAGTGTTATATTTTCTTTGAAGAGATTATTAAGATTGATTGAATTGTTCAGGGATTATAGGGCTAGTCATGCTTTCTATATCTTCTTGAGTTATGTTTTTCTAAGAATTTATACCTTGTGTTAAATGTTTAGATGTACTGAAATAAAGTTGCTTCTCAGCTCTTTTTATCTCATTTTGGAACTCCAACTACACATATGGGCTCAATGTCACTCAATGTCACTCAAAGTCTCCTCAAGTCTTTTAAGTGTCCCCCCAGATATTTTATTTTTTCCATCCTGTATTATATTGTTTTTGTTTAGATCTATCATCCAGACTGTCTTTCTTCAGATGTTTTTTCTATGATGTTTAGCATCTTTCTTGATATTTTCCTGTCAGTGATTATGTAGTTTAATTATAAAATTTCTATTTGAGAGCATTTCCTGAGTTCCCAGTCATTTTTACAGTTCCTTACAAATATTTTTATTTTCCATCTCTATTCCATTCTACATAATTATTTTATATTTTGTATCTAATATTTTAATTCCTTTAGTTCAGCCTTTGTTGTTTATCATCACAGTTCTCTTTATCCTGCTTTGTAGCTTTATTTTGGTTTTGTGTTTTGCATTTTGAGGTGATATTCACTGCAACTTTATATATGAGAGCTCTTTGAAGCCTGGTGCAATTGATTGAATGTGTCTTCTTTGTCCCAAATTTATTGGATGAAATCCTAACCTCCAGTGTAATGATGTTTAGAAGGTAAGGCTTTCAGTAATAGTGATTAGCCACAGAGTAGAAAATTTTTTAAAATAATAAACAAGTATATACTTCTGTTACTCGCATTGTTAAATATTCTAGATAGCTTTTCTAGTAATTTAATCCATGTTACAGGGACAATTTTAAAATATATATATAATAACAAATCAAGCCAGTACACAACATTATTCCTACTGAAGGTTCCTGGCAACTGAAAACTCATTGATCTGAAGTCACTACTGAACAAGTCAAATCGCATGTATTAAAGGAAACAAAGAAAGAGAAATTCTCAAATCTGATTTAAGTTCTCCCTTTCCTCTGGGAATAAAAAAGCCCCATAAATACCACATTTAGATGGGATAGTAAAAAGTGGAAGGAAAGAGTGGAATGAAGTCAAATCTTTGATCTCCATCCAAATTCCTCTTTCTTTTACCTACAGGGTTTATTTCCATTCACATGTTACCCATGTGAACTCTGGAGTCAGAGATTAAAGCCACTGAACTCTGAGTTATGCATGCACAAAACATTCAAGTGAAGGAAAGAAATGAAATTTCTATAAAAACCATGACCTCTCTTCCAATCAAAATAAGCCTTTCAGGAACAATCTTTCAGTTGTATTATCTCAAGTTCTGCAATGTCCATTGTTACAGAACATATTAGAAACATCACAAGTGCCAGCCATGTGTAAGAACTGCTATCACAAGTATTATTTTCAGGATGTGATAGGTAAACATTTTAGTGAAATGTGTACGTGTGTGTGTGTGTGTGTGTGTTTTCCTGGATTAGAGTTCATGTAGTATCTTTTTAATAAGCAGGATCACAAGTTTTATGCAATTGCATTTACTTCTAGCTTCACAAGAGATCTACAAGCTCATTGCTACTGGTCAAAGTAAATATTCCATAACTTTGAGAATTGAAAAATTACTACAAAGACCTTCCTTTCAGTGTCCTAAGTCTGAGTACTAGTGGTTAAAAGATAAAATAAGAAGACATACCCACACAGTGTGAGGCACTACTGGCTCAATAAATACTAGCTGTGGAGTCCACAACATTCACCTGCAGTTCAGATGAGGAAGTGTGGAAGGAGGACTGCAGAGTTGAAGCAGGAGCCCGGATGTTTGGGGCAACCGGAAGGGCAGCCTGGGGTTAGTCAGGGCTCTGGCAGTGACTGAAAATCAGACTTGATAGTTCTCCCTCTGCCCGTGTTTATGGTGACTACATTTTATAAGAAATAATTTTTAAAAAAGATTTAACAACTTATATTCTTCTAGGTAATCATGTAGACTGAGCCATCTCAGAAACACTAGCACTATCACCTTTATTAAAAAAATCAAGATGTACGTTGGTTGTTTTAAAAAGAATTTACACAATGTGAGATCATAAACATGAAAAAGAAGCTACACTGCAAAAACAATTGGTTTTGATAACCAAACACAGCTGAACTGATAGCTACTAAATCTAAGATACTATTGAGGAAGTGGATTGGAAGGGTTTTTTCAATTTAAAATCCTCTGGTTCTGTTAATTTGCTAAAAGCAAATTTAATTTAATTTTCTTTTGCTTCTGAAAAGGATACCAAATAAGTTGTGGGCATGAGAATTGCTTCCAATTATCAATTTTAATTTATTTCTGATATGCTACAGGTCTTTGCTACCAAGAATTCATACTGTGCTAGCAGTTGTATTAGTTTGCCTGAAATGAAAAGTTACCTCAAGAAGTCTTCAAGATTAAGCCTAATAACTAAGTTAGGAGACACCAATGAATTCATCCCTCAAAATGATACCTTTCAAGTTTTTCCTGTTCCAAATAGTTCCCAGAGAGTAGAAGTAGTTATAGGCAATAACCATAATTAGCTTTATTTGAATATTTTCTTAATAGAAAACCTAGCTTCACAAACAAAATTAGCACAGTTCATTGTGGGAAACATGAAAAATGATGGGAAAAATAAAAATAATACAATACAAAAGCAAGATAATGTGATAAATTTTCTATGTGCTGCTATACGTCTTTATTGCTTTTTATTTAATGCATAAGTCCTGAGTAATTTTGTATACTAATATATTCACAGTTTCCTCATCAGATTTTGCTTTCATGCTTGTTTATATTTCTAGTGTTATCATGTATTATTGAAGGATTAAAAGAACCTTTCTCTTCTGCTGACTGACTTTTCTTGTACCAAAGTACAAGCTTGGACATCAGTCGTAAAGCATGTGAATCCAAAATGGGAGCGAAGCCCACACTTTATAAATCTTATTCTTTGATATATATTTGTGTTTGACAATGTCTATTGTAGAAAATTATTTTTCCTACAGAAGCTCAGTGAAATAAGAGATTCCTGGAGTGACATTTTATTATTAAGTTGCAAATACTGTGTTACTGAAAGCCTCTGAGGGGGGCAAGAATGAATGAATTCTTCTGGGGGTAGGGGGAACTCTGTCCTGTCTATGACTCAGTCTCCATTGCTATCCCCACCTTCTGTAAGGAAACAGATTGGAATCTAAAATCAGCAGCCAACTTCCAAGAAACATACTCGGGTCATGAATCTTTGATGAATAAAGAAATAATGACACAAAGTGGTTGTGTAGACTGGCCATTTTAGTTCTATTTCTTAAACTCTGAACCTCCCTCCTACTCACGAGAAGGCTTCCTCTGTGCCTGTCAAGAGAACTTCATGTGAAAAACAAAACAATGATATTGGCAGCCTCCATTTCACACTGCCATTCAGTAGAGGCGGTATAGCGAAGGTCAGCAGTGTGGAAGGGCACAGGTGTCTAATATAATAATGTGTATCATTTTTAATTCTTTGTTCTGTGGCTAAAACGCCTCAATATCTACCTTCTCATTTTTTAATAGATTAGCTTTGTGTGGGTCTGAAGTATTGGTAAAGACTGCATTGCATATTCAATATAAGAGAGATTAAATAAGTGGTACGTTTTACCCCATTTAAATTTGAACTTTAATTCTGCACATCCACAGACATATTTCCCATAGTTATATTCAGAAAGGACTACTAAAGAATGCATGTATGGAGAGGTCTAATTTCGAAAACTGGAGACATGTTGCTATTTTCCTGTCTAAAGACCTTGGTCATTAAGTCGCCACGTTGTGCTTTGGGAAATGCAGCGCGAGTCAAGTTGAGAAAGAGCTTGGGGACATGTGGAAGTCTCATGTATGTAAGGCTCTCCGGCAGGACTTCAAAGCCGAGTTTGATTGTTGCAGATGGGAGGAATGCTTTCCACAAAAATACCTTTTTAAGACTCATGGTGCTGTAATTCATATGGTAGGCACTTGTGATTCGTTCCCGATGATGTTAGGATCGTTTAACTCACAAAACCATTGTCGCTACCATAAAAGCCTTTCATCTGGAGCCAAAAAGGTTTATTTCATGCAAATGAAAAATTTTCATTAAAGTATCACCTTAATAATGGACAAAGATATATATTTTCTGGTCATGTTTAAAATGTAAATTTATGAACATATTCTGAAGATTCATTTCATGTTAAGATCTTTCCTTATTTGATGTCCTAGGACCCTTTCCAAGTTCATTGAAACCGGAAATCAATTTTAGAAGAAATATGGAGATTATTATCATTAAATCCTTCAGTCGGCTTATTGCAAGCAGTCCTATAAATATTACATATGTTTTAAAGAAGGCACTTTCAACCAAAGTAAAAATCCCTTTATTCTTCTAGTCAGTGATGTTCCATGAGGTAAGTTTATATTCTCAGCACCTTTTGAAAGCAAGTGAATATTTACTTTGCATTCTGAACAAAATCTCAATTGCTGAAATACTTCACTGCCACTATTCCTGAAAAATAAAACATATCCTCATGGATTCCCCAAAATAAAAATGGTTAGAAAGACTGAATGGCATTTTGACTATACATCGGTCCATGCAACTTTGATCCAACTATGTATCAATTTTTTTAAAAAGGTACTGTGTGATAGAGTTCTACATGTAAATCTTATGTGATAATACAATTGCATTTGAACTTTAATTTCCCCAACAAGAGAAATGATTAAATATTATTTATGTTACTGCACAGACTTGAAATGAATTTCCAGTCACAAAAGTCACTTAATAATAAGCAAAGATAGTATGTGGAACAGAACCTGACAAACAGCAGGTGCCTTGTATTTATTTTTCAATGAAAGATCTTAATCCTGGAACTTTAGATCTAGGAATGAATCTCAAGGTTGAGTATCAGTTTTTTCACACTGAGAATGAACTAATGAAGGCTCAGAATACTGAATTATCAAGGCAAATCAGCAACAGATCTGGAGTTAGAACACAAATCTCCCAGAGAGGACATTTCCCACTGTTCCCTGCTGCCAACTTGTAGATATTAATACTGGCCTTATTTTGAGATATGATTTCCAGTTCAAAAGGAACTACTTCAGAAAGAGCTCCTTGACACCAAGTGGATTTCACAAATCATTGCTTTGGTGTGTTGAGTGTAAATAAACAAGAAGCATATGAATTAAATTTCCTGTAACATATGCAGTACAGTATAAAAGCAGTATGGAGGGAAAAAGAAAATACCTTTGAAATCATAGGGTTCTTCCTTGCCACTACTTAACAAAACTGATTTTTTCAAACCCCAACTATGACCTGATTTGCCAATCTAGTTTTTATTGCTGTTTTCAATATTGCATCAGACACGTGGGCTCTATTATGTGATAGATGCTCAGGCATAATTTGTGAGTGGGATGGAATCAGAGCAGACAAGACTCATGCTCAGCAATGATGATCCCATTGTGATAGTCCATATTGCTCAAACACAACATGTATTTCCTGGGCTTATCTCTCATAAAGGTAAAGAAATTTAAAAAAATAGAAAGATATAGTGCTTTTTCCAAGGAACTGAAATATAAGAGACAAGCACACATAAATATCACTTAACAGAAAGATAGTTGTTAAAGTGTTATAAAGTTTAATAAATGAAAAATACGAATTTGCTTTAAAATTACTCAGAAGATGACAACAGACATTTAAACATTTGCAGTGTTAAACATATGTAAAACTTGGCCTAAGCTGCTCCTATACGACACAAGAGCGGTAATGTTGATTAGTTCCCTTAAAATAATATGCACAACATGCATTCACCCAAGCTGTGGCACATAAGTAGTGTCCATAACTATTATTGCTTCATCCTAGTCATTCCTATTAATGGCAAAACTATTTTTCAGTTGACTTTGAGTAAATGAAATGGGAGATTTGGACCACTGGTAAGGGGAGAGAGGATAATTTAGTCACATGAATCTCTTAGAAGTGAGTTTCTCCAGGTGATTATAGAAAAGGAAGTCAGAGAGATTTAAAGCATAAGAAATACTTGATGCATCACTGACTAATGGCTTGAAAATTGAGCAGACCACGTGGAAGGAATTGCTGGTGGCTTCTAGCCAGTTAGGAAATGGAGTCCTCAGATCTCTACCTTCAAGGGCCGAACTGTCCAGCAACTTGAATGAGCTCAAAAGAGAATGCTTTCCTAGAGCCTTCGGGGGAAAAGATCAAGGATGACCAAGAGCTTGGTAATAATCTTGTGAGACCTGAGGCTCAGAACTAGTTGAATCTGCAGGCATGTGACCTATAGTATAGAACCATGAGGTTAACAGAGACACGATCTTAAATTTCTAAAACTCAGACAGCCCTGAATAACCCAGAGGCCTAAGAAAAACCATCATTCTCATTTATAAGATTAATTGAGAACATAGGAAATGTTAAAAGAATAAAGGTAATTACAACAATTAGCAACTCCAAAATGTATAGCCTGTGGTGAGTCCTGGCTTTGCCTAGGCATTTTCTTTCATTTCATTCTCATGCCCACCTTGTGCCCAAATTTTTACAGAGAGCCATAAATGAGTTAGGGAGGTTAGCTAACTTTCCCAGTGTAACCCAATCAGAAAGTAGTGGAGTCAGGATTCATTTCAGATTTTTTTCTTTTACCTGATAGTGTTTATCTACATGTAAAAGGCGTGTTTCCTTTTCAGCTGGGAGGGATGAAGCACCCACTAAATTTCACTATGAGTACAAAAAGTTCACTTCTCTCCTTATTCTTCACTGTGACAAATGTCTGTATTCTAACAGTACAAGACAGACATTTTGAAAATGCATGAAAAAGTCATCCTTCAAACTTGAAGGAAGTGGATTGCTGGGAGAAAATAAAGTCATGATGAGATTTCAGTGATGATAAAATACTGCAAGCAGAGTCCATGCTCCTTGGTTTCCATGACCTTGAACCAAGGCCAAACTCTATCGGTCACTTTGTGAAAAAGAACACAAGAGCATCACCTCTGAGCAAGGACATGCTGCCCATTCTTGATTAGAGAGACTTAGTATTCTGAACTTTCCCAAGGAACTAAAGCCTCTGAAGAGATGTCACAGCAGGTTGGATACTGCAAAGGTTTTCTAACTGATGTATCAATAATGTTTTTCTTGATTAAGAGTAAAAAGTAGACATTGGACCTGGTGATGCACACTGAGAGAAAGCCTGAGCCTCATTAACTTGGCACAGTGAACTCAGCACACCAACCACACAGTTAGCTGCCACCAGCCTGTCAGGATTAAACCTACATCCTCCACAATTTGGTGTTTCTCCCTTGTCAGCTTCTGCTCACATTTCTCGTAAGTTGTTTGTAACTATTTATATATTTTGATAAACATGGAAATCAGATGGTATCTATAATTCTATCTTCTTCTAATAAAATGTGTTGTCCATATCCAGCTAATTCTTATTCACACTTTAAATTCAGAGTAATCAATATACTAGCCCTCCTTTGATATATAGATGTCTATGTATAGGCCCTGTTATAGGTTATGTCTAAATTATCCTCCCAAACTCTCAAGTATTTGGAAGATGACTGAATCAGGAGTGATGTCCTCATGAGTGATTCATCTGTGCATCACTGGATGAATGTACTGCTAAGTGGAGCTTTGCTGAAGGTCACTGGGGGGATGACCTGGAAAGATGTGTTTTTCTCTCTACTTCCTCGTTTCATGGTCTACTCCTTGGCTGCCATTGGACAAGCACTTTTATTCCATGAAGTGTTTCTCTCTTGGAGTCCACCAACAGTGAACTAAATCCTATAAAAACTGTGAACCAAAAAAACCCCTCTTCTCCTTTAAATTGTGAGTGCTGGGTATTTTGTCCCACTCACAAAAAAGTAACTAATACAGAAATTAGTGCCAGAGAAGTGGGATCTTTGCTATGACTGCATGTGGTTCAGAAGCCACTGCCAGAGGTTTGTGGAAGGATGGGAAAAGGGCTGGTGATATCCACTACAGAAGCCTCAACTTCTGCAAAGTTTAATGGATAATTAATTCTGTTTGGATTTCAGAAGATCAGAATGCTGATGGGAATCATAAGCTCAGACTCAAGAGATGCCAGCTGGGAAAAAAGAGTCCATTGGCAGTGGGACTAGAGGCCATGTGTGCTTCACTCGGTAGAACACTTGCCTGCATTTTGTCCATGTCTTGATATTTTTGCAGCAGATTGAGGTCAATGGTGTAGACTATCATCTGTCAGAATAAATAGCAGGCTAACACATCCATTTAGGTGGCTACTTTCAACCAGATTTAGAGTAAGAATTGGGATGAAAAGGTAAAGATGAATAATTTGAAAACATTTTTCTTTTGGTCAGAAAGTAGCTATAAATTTGGAGCATGAGAGAGCCTGTTTGCTAAAAATATTAGCATTAAAAAGAAGCCAAGTATTTTTTCATGAGGGAAATAAGAAAGATAATTTGAAGATATCTCAGGAATTGGCCAAACCCAATCCTTCATGGGATCAAGGATGCCTTCATTTGAGAAGTGAGGTTCTGTGACCACCTCAAGAAATGTCTTCCAAGGAATCAATTCCCCAGGATTCATTGAACTGCTCAGATAGCTGCTACACCCCTGTTCAGGTGTACGTCATGGTCTAGGGGCAATACACTTCAGTGTAATACATACGGTGTCATGCAGGCTACCACCCCAGGTATCAGAAGACCAGGGAGGTCAAGCAGTGCACCCCTAAGAGGACAGCACATGAAGCTGTGAGAGGGAAACTTGAATTGCAGTGGACAGCCAGGAAGCTGGAGATGGGAAGAACATGGGAAGTCTGCCATGAAAAGCCACAAGGAGTGATATAAGCTTTCCCAAGAGAGAAGTCACTGTGGGACGCAACTGACCAGGCCACATTGGTAGGGCTGCCGAAGCCCTCTGAAGCTCATATCTCACTATGACTTGCCCCCAGGTTCTGGGAATGGAGTTATGAGATTTAATGCTTCCCTTGAATTATGTTGGCCCTATTTCTTGCTATCCTCCCATTTCTCCCTTTTGAACCAGGAATGTTTTACTCTGTGCATTATGTATTGGATCATTTAAGTTATTTGTTGTTTGTTTGTTTGTTTTTCAGGGACCTGCAGTTAAGGGTTTGCTCTGAATCTCAGAGAAGACTTTAGATAGGGACTTTTTAAAAAAGCTAAAACTTTAGGGACTCTTGGAATGGATGCATTTTTCCTAGAGAAGGACACAAACTCTTTCAGGGCCAGAAGCTGACTGTTACAGTTTAGATCTCAAATGTTTTCCACAAGTCTTGTGTGTTTGAAAGCTGACAGGATCATGGGGACATGATTTTCATCACTGGATTCATCTGTTGACGAGTTTAGGAGCTAAATGTGCTGTTAGGAAGTGGGGCCTGGCTGGAGGTAGGTCAGCAGGGGCACAGCCAAGAAGGGTGTATTGTTTTCCCCGGCTCCTCACTTCTCTCTGCTTCTTGACTGCCATGGGCTAAGATCCTGTTTTCCACAATATCCTTCCGCTACACTGTACCTGCCTTGGAGTCATCCAACTTCTAAGTCCTGTAAAAGTGACAAGGCAAAATAAACCTTCTCCTTTAAGTTGTGGATGTTGGATATTATCTCCCAGCAGTAGGAAGGTAACTGATACACGCCTTCACAGTCATCTTCTCTCTGTAGTTTGTCAGATCTATCTACACAGTTCAGAGACCACATCTTACTAGACTTCTTATATCCGATACCATGTTTTTAGGGAAAAGGAAGAAAAAAGGAAAACATGAAAAATTATATGTTTTTTTGGTACATCTTCTGTACAATATTTAGATCTTCAAGAATGTGGGACTTTTTATCTTTTTTTTCTTTCAGTGCCAGAGATTAAACTCAGGACCTTAACCTTGCCAAGTTAAGCAGCTAAATGTGCTGTTAAGAACTGCAGCCTGACCTGCATCCATTGTTCTGTAATAGTAATGGGGGACTATTAATTGAAAATATTTTCAAGGATTAGGGATGAAGAGCACCTTAAATGAAGTCTTAAAAAATACAATAGATCGAACAGAAAATTCAAGTTCTTTCTCTACATTGTTTCTTACTAGATCTATTAAACTTATGAAGAATTTCACTGATGTAGTTTCAGACAAAGTGAGGCTAAAACACCAGATCTTCAAGGGGATTCAATTAAATAACTGGGGAAAATTAATGTCTTTAAGAGATATACATAGAGAACCTACTGTGAGACCCAAGAACTGTGCTAGCTACTGAAGATATGTTAGTAGTTGAGCATAGGTTGGTCTCCACCGTTACATCATTTATAAACAAATGGAGCAAGAGTTAACAGAACCAGGCACCATGCTAAGTGCTTCAAATACATTGTCTCTTATAATCATCACAGAACTGCTCAGTGGGAACATGAGTAATAAAAATTGCTTTGCTCAATCATTTAAACCCCAGTAGCAAAGCTGTGATAAAAAGTTGGGTTACTAATAACAGTCCTCACAGAACTGCAAAAGACAATACCGAGACTCATACAAAAGCACAAAAGACACCAAATAGTCAGCAATCCTGAGGGGGAAAAAAAGAACAATGCTGGAGGTACAAAATGCTCAATTTCAAAATGCAATATAGAGCCAATTTAAGAACAGCATGTTTTGGGCATACAAATAAAAACATAATCAGTGGTGTAGAATAGAGGCTCCAAGAGAAACCTGTGTACCTACAGCCACACAATTCTCAATAAAGAAGTAAAAAACGAACATCGGAGAGAAGACAGCCTCTTCCACAAATGGTGCTAGGAAAACTGGACTTCTATCAGTAGAAGACTGAAGCTGGACCCTCCTCACACCCCATGCACAAAACTAACCCAAAATGAACCAAGGAACTTACTATAAGACTTGAAACTTTGAAACTACTAGAAGAAAATACAGGGGAAACAAACACTTCAAGTTATTGGTATAGATAATGATTTCCTGAATGGAGTTCAATTACAAATAATAGCAAGAATTAAAATGTTTTGTTTTGTTTTGTTTTGCACAGAATTTAAAAACTTCCACACAACAGTGCAAATTTTAGAAAGCGAGACTAGAAAGAAAAAAAAAGAAACAAAGCTTTTGTAAATAAGGGGCGGAATAGAAAAAAAAAAAAACTTTTACTATATATCATATACAGGTACAAAAGGCCTATAGTGAACATTAGCATTATGTATAACCAAAATGTACTCACAAATGCATTGCATTAAAATGTTCTATAACAATCACATAAACATAAGCATGAAAATGTTCACATCTTCTGGCTAGCCATCTCGTGTTGGAATGGCATGCACATTTTAAGAAAAATAAATAATCCATAGATTGAAGAGACAGCCTACAGAACATGAGAAACATCTTTGCCATTCAACAACTTCCCAGTGGGACTCCAGTAGCTCAGGAAATAATAGCAAGAATTGACAAATGGGCTGGCACTGAGTTAAAAAGTTTCTGCAGAGCAAAGGAAACAATCAACAAGATTAAAGAGTTTACAAAATGAGGGAATTCTTTGCCAGATATTCATTTAACAGAGGCTTGGGAAAAATATTTTAAAAGTGATCAGTTAAAGTAAAGCAAAAGTAAAAGTAGATCTGATGAATCCAAAGACATGTTCTCCAAACCAGGGGACCATGTGATACTTAAATATACATTTAGTTCCCTTAGGCTTACCACCACAGTGCCGATCTTATAAGAATAGTAATCCTCAGATGTGAATGACTAACTCATTTTTCTTCCTCGAGCTATAATATACATTAATAAAAATGGATTTTTAAAGAAAAACACTCCTTATTCTGATATTTTTCAATTTTAAAAGAAAATAATCCACCAGTTCTACCTTCATCAAAAGTCGTATTTCTTCTAAACCTTTGGAGGTTGTTTGTATTTGTTTGTTTTTCAGACAAGCTCTCCATAAATTGCCAAATTTGAAAATTTTCTTCCTATTGATAGGAATGGTGAAATTAGGAAGAAGATGTTCCAAGGAAAAAGGGGATCTGGGTAGGAGCTGGGGAAAGCAAAGAAGAGGAAGAAAAAATTTGATGATGAAAAGGAAAAAAAAACAGAAATAAAACTTATGTATATAGGTTGCATAGAGGTTTGAAGGGAGTCTGGGGAACTGAGGAAAAAAATTAGAATAAAGATATATCATGTACAGGTACAAAATCCCAGTAAGGAATGTGATCATAATGTATTCCTAAATGTACCAATAAACTCAATTCTTTAAAAAAGTTGCCAAGTCTACCTCAAACCTGTGAATCTGCTGCCTCAGGCCCTAAAGGAGCAGAGTGAGTAGGATTATAGGCAGACATCACCATTCCTGGTTCTAAGCTTGCATTTCAACTTCCACATAGTGTAAACTGGCAATATCACTGTCCCGTATCATCTCAGACAAGGATGGGCACAGCAACATTTGTAACTGTCTCCTGCCAAAAGCTCACCCATGAGTTTTCCCTACTCATTCTTGTGGTTGTTTCACAAGTAATTGTTCTTTGAAAATGTTGATATTTTCCAACCAGCATATTATCTGACCCATGATAACAAAAGTAATTCTCTTTAACAAACAAACAAGACCTCACGATTTATTTTCATTTTGTACAGTCCTCTTCAACAGGTGATAATTCATCTTTGAAATGGTGGATCAATGTTGGCTAAATGATAAAAAAGTTTATTGAATAGTAGAAAAACAATTTTTTCTCTCAGAGAATAAAGACATATGTTTCATTGCCAGATACATTTCTTGGTATTGCATTTCCCAAATGACCTAAGTTTATAATTTCAAGACACAAATACCTGATTGTAAAAGATAAGTATCTATCCTGTGGGTAAAACTGATGATTTCTTATTTTTTATGCCATAAAAGGAGGTTCAGAAACCTCTCAAATTATAAGTTTCAAGCAACCATTTAATTTATATTGAATTAGACAGCAATCATATGTTAAATAAATATGAAATGACTCTTAATGAAGATTAAGAATGCTGTAATATTTAGGCTTCTATTACACATTTGTAATTGCTGATTTCTAAAATAAATCACTATTTAATTGAAAACTTAAAGAACATTTGCAAAGGAAAGCATAGCATTAGTCAAATTTCATGAGATTCTCATAAGCGCAATAGGGCAGTTCTAAAACAAATGAGTCCAGTCTCCCAGATTATGGCAGAAAATGTGCCAGGTAAAAACGGCCAGAATTCCACAAATCTACAAGAGCTTCTGTCTTCCAATATGGACAAAGTAAAGCATTCACTTCAAATACTAATTATGAAAGGGCTTGTTCTGTCTTAGGCTATTTGTAATTTTTTAGGTTGTATTTTTTAAAAATTCAAATCTTTATTGGTACATTATAAATACACATCATCATCACATTCAACATTGAGAGTTTGTATCAGAATATGACATAACTTGATTCTCATTTTTCCCTTCCCCCACCCACCCTGCAATCCTCTATCCTGATATACATAAGCTTTGTTTCTTTTAAATCACTATCACATTCTTTTCCCCCTCATTATTTACCCCTACACCCTCTTTCCTTTTAAATATTTTCTATTTCATGGTATCATATTCTATATATACTAGAATTCATTTACATCTTCATTTTCTTATACCAGAGAAAAGGTATGATATTTACACATCTGTGACCTATTTATTCCACTTATAAGGATGTCCTGAAGGTACATCCATTTGAGTATGAATGACTCAATCTTATCATTTTTAATGACAGAGTAATACTCCATTCTATAAAAGAACCACATGTTCTTTATCCAGTCTCCTGTTGATGGACATTTTGGTTGTTTACAAGATTTAGCAATCACAAACTGAGCTGCTATAAACATGGGTGCACATATGTTGCTGTTATATGAATCTTTTAGTTCTTTTGTGTATGTACCTAGCAGAGCAATGGCCAGGTCAAATGGGACCTCCAGTATGGAAAAATTTGCACATATACACATCAGTCATCTCAATATAACTGTTAAATATTCCAGAGTACATTGTATTAGGTCTATTTTCCCTACTTTTCTAGGTTAAAAGTTTGGGCTATGAAAAAGTATATATTAGATTTCTTGGAACCTAAGGTATGGTTTCTTTGTGAATGAGGCCAAATTCACAACATAGATTGCATGAAGAATTATAAAACTTTTTTAATGGCAAACAAAATATTTGGTGGCATTTTAGGTTAGCCACTTTAAAACACTTCAGGGGTCTGAAAGATGAGGATACTGTAGATTAAAATTTTGAGAGAAAGAAGTAAGCAGAATCTAGACACAGGATAGATTAAAGCGGCAGAGAAATTGCCAGGACTCTGGAATGAGTTGAGTATGTACCAGAATAAATGATGAAGCATAAGTGTTGGCTCTTCTAAATCATTAAAAGTAAGAAGTCACGGACATCTTTCAACAAGAGTCGGTAATGAGATTAGGCAACTGAATTTCAAACCAAGATGTTCCAGATACACTAGGCTGAGAGTCAAGTTGGATACACTAGAGATGTGCAGCTGTCTGTTCTACTGCCCTCCCCTACAGTGTAATTCAGATATTCTGAAAGCAATTGAAATTTTATAATCTGTATGTTAACTGACAGGCCCAGAAGATGAAAAAAACTTAAAAATTTAATTAAGGTGAGGCCATCAACATTTATTTAACCCAATCACAAATGTGATAGTTAGAAAAAACAAAAACTGAGGATTTAAAATTGACTAAATAACAATGAATGAAAAATTCAGAATGACTACCAAAGAATATGGCTTTTATCACAACCATTACATCTCAAAGGAGTTGTGCAACTCATAATCATAATTTTCAACTTCAGACAAATTCATTAAAGAGAAATTATTGCTCTTAAGAGACACCCAGATGTTCTCCACCAGCTGCTAAAATTATCCCAAGGCACTTGGCAATTCTTATTTCCTAAAAATTGTTACCTTCTAGAAAAGACTGCATTGTAAAGTATCATTAACAGAACTAGGGAAGTACTACTGATTATGAATTTGGATTATATCAATCAACAATTTCAAAGCATAGCATCAACTAAATTCTAGCTCATGGTCTATGGCACAATAGATAACTGGACACACCAATTCTCATTTCTAGGCTTTTTTTTTTCTGTAAGAGTAAAAAATAAGTGTTGGGCTAAATTAATATGTTAACCTTTAGATAATTAGAATCACATGGTGTTTGTTAAAACGCAGATATCTGAGCCTCATCTCAGACTAAGTTTGGATGCAGATCACTGAGTCTAACCCCAGATTGCACTTAAAATAAATCCTTCCAATATTTAGCTATTATGAATTATTTTGCCATAGACCTGATTATGAATATAACACTGTTATGTCTTTAGATATTTTAGGAAGATACTTAGAAGGGCAATAGGTGGGCCAAATGGCATTTCTAGTTCCAATTTTTTGATGAATCTCTATACTGATTTCTAGAGTGGTTATACTAATTTACATCATATCAATAATGCAGAAGGTTTTCTTTTTCCTCACAGCCTTATCAGAATTTTTTATTATTTAATTTCATGATGATGGTTATTCTTTTTGTGGCAAGATAATCTCTTAATATCATTTTAATTTGCATACCTCTCATATTGTAAACATATACCATTGAAAACAATTATTCTACTAAGATTTGAGTCCATCCTCTCAGATGCCTGAACATGCACTGAGCTGTGAGGGTCACCTGGCTATAAAATCTTGAAGGCCCCACTCAGATATGATATTTGGGTTTATGCATTAATATAATTTCTAACTATGCAGTAGTCAACAACTTAAGTCTATTGAGAATTTTTTAAATCCTTCAAATAAAATAGGTCTGTTTTGTTTTTCATTAAAATAGACATTACAATCAAAATACTGGGGTATGTCAACTTCATTAGATCAAGAAATGCCTAGAGAATAGTAAAGCATGCTCCTGGTATGTCTAGGTGAGTCACTGAGAGTGATGTTGGTACTATGTATGTATAGTCCTTCTCTAATACTATTCCCCTACTCTGTTACCTAACCGTCATAAGCTTAGCAGCTTCGTTCTTCCACATCTCTCCCTTTTTATGTTTTTGTCTGGGAAATAGGCAATCACTGGCCAAAAACCTAAACCAGTGAAACATTTTCACCTTTAAATTTTGAGCATTAAGACATCAACTAATACAGAAACAGGTACCAGCGAAGTGAGGCCCTTTCTGTGACTGTACCTGACCATATGATTTAGAAATCTTTAGAACCGCTCATGGGAGGAATTTGGTAAAGTTTAGATGTACTGAGTAGAGAAGCCTTAAAAAACTATCAGAAGAGCTCGATAGGGGATTCTGGTCAGAGGTCACCAGAGCACAGCATTGATAGGAATGTGGACAGTATAGGCCAGGCTCAGGCAATTTCAGCTGGGAACAATTTCACTCACAGCTGGGCTCGAGACCATGTGTGGTAAATCTGGCATAAAATTTCTTTGCATCTTGCTTATACTCTGAGACTTTGCAGAACACTAAATTCAGGGCAACTCAACAGTCAGGTGTTGGAATGGGTACTGCTGGTCACACGTATCTAGATATATAGGCAGAGTCTAGGGCAAGAGGCAAAGCCATAAAACTTAAATTCTGGCCCCAAAGAAATCAAGGGTCAAGTTGGGGCCAAAAGAAGTGTGGGCATTGATGCTATTGGCTGCATTAAAAAGAAGCCAAGTACTTTTTACAGAGATAAGAAGAAAGATACCTCAGAAATCAGCAACATGCTTAAGAGGGCAAAAGTAGAAATCTTCATTTCTGAAGAGAGTTCCTGTGATTCCTGCCCAAAAGGAAACTCCTAGGGATTTGGTTCTTTAATGTTTTAATCACTTTCTTTGTTGTGGGGACAAAATACACAACATCTTCTAATTAAAGGAGGAGACATTTACTGGTTTACAGATTTTAGAAGTTTCAATCTAAGGTAAGCTGGATCCAAGACAGAAAGTTATGGTGGAAGGGTCTCGTGGAAGATAGCTGCTCATATCAAACAGTGAAGAATAATTCTGGTCATTTTTAACTACTATAATTCAATACACAAAGAAAATCAAATTTTTAGTGTTCTTCATTATTTTATTTTGTTGATGCACTCAAGGTTTTCTTTCTAGTTGAAACAATGGAGGTGGTGTAGTTTCTAAAGATATGTAACCAAACAAAATTGCTCTGTGTGAAGATAGTATCTTAGAACATATTATTTTTTAAGTGGAGGAAACAGATAATAAATATGAAAAGGTAATAAGCAATATTGATGCTAAGGCTTAATTCAGTGAAGACTTTCAATGATCATCTCAAAAAAGCCTGGAATTCTTATGTCTATTCTTAAAATAAGGTGGGAAAAAAACTATAAATAATTATACATAAATATCTAATTTAAATGCATCAATATACAGAATATCTCTTGAATGATACTCTCATTAGCATATTATTCCCAAGGCTTTGTGAAACCCTCTTCTCCACTGACCTTTTGCTGTCACATTTTCAGAATTCTCTCTTCCCATTCCTTCTCTCTTCATCCTGTTGCTGGCTCCTCTACCTTGTGCCCAAGTAAAGCAAGGACTCTGTCATCAGAACTCCATTCTCCCTTGGAACGTACTGCCTGCCCATGAATGTTTTCTTCACCCCAGGCATGGTTATGCGCATCATGCCAAAAACTGCAAACTCTACCCTTCCTATTCTGCTTGTTTAGCTCTTATCTTTGATTGCAAATGGCCAGCAGGATTATTTCTTTTCACATCTGTTAGACTGCAAGTATGCATGTCTAAAGAGCATCAATCGTCCAATTTCCTCAGTTTCTTCTTCGGATGTCCTTGTCTGGTAGATTATCTAGCTCATCAAACTTAAACATTTGTCCATGATAATAAAGAGCTTGTTCAAATTATCCAATAACTAGCATGTCAAAACTTGTTGACATGTTAGTTAAGGCCCCATTTGGTGATTATGGTCAAACTAACCTTCCTGAACAGGCTTTCCTATGGAAAGTTCCTCAGATGAGAACATAGTTTGGAATTTGAATTCCATCTCTCTCACAATCATCACTGTCATTTCAGACACATTCCTTAAGTTTTCTAAGTCTCTATTTTTTCTTCCATAAACAGGACAATATAACATTTGAGGTATGGTGAACGCACATAAAGCTAAATGTACTTATTTAGCAGTATGCCAGGACACAGTGAAGGCAATACACTGGAGAACTAATGTGATGTTGTTAGTGATACCATTCTATCTGTTTGCTTTCCTTCTTTCTCTTATTTCTGTCTAACTCATCATTGAAGAGCCAGTTTTGCTGACCTCATACTACATTTAGAAATATTTCTCTGATTACTTGATATTTTGTTGGCAAAATTAATTTATCTATGCACTGTCTTTTTCTAACATGTAGGACTTTCATTGTAATTGTGTGATTCTGGAGGAGTTCAACATTCCTATTCCTTGGCATGTCAGTCAGGAAACTGGCACAGTGTATCTACTGAAATGGAATGAACCCAGTTCCCTCATGTTATGGCCAGAGGGGCATTTTGGCTGCACAAAGCCTGATCTCAAATCTGGTTTCATCTTCATGACTGACCCAAGCACTGTGTCATGGTCTGAGCGGGGAGATCAGTGTTTTGGCCTTCTCTCAGTTCTTTCCTAAAGACAGTATGCAGGTTTCCTACTCACAAACTTTGAGAGCATTTCCTCTTATGTTGACTGTTTTCTCTTCCCACATACACCAGAACTTCCAAGTGGAAACTGAATTGTATCGGCTCCATTTAGGCATGATACACACCCAGAATATAACTTAACATGAACAAAACGTGTTCTCTACTCCACACTCAGGAAAGTGTCGCAGGGTCCGGAAATAAACATTTCTGGGATCTTCTGCAGGCCAGATGTGCAAACTGTGAGATGGCATTGCAAGAGAAAAGAGAAGGAACTCAAGCCATTAATCTTTGGATATTCCCAGAGCGTCTTGCATTTCTCTATAAAAATGTACTAGGAAACTTTCTAATTGATCGCTAGATGTCCATGTTTTCTGGTTATCAGCTAATATCAGTGAAAAGAAGCAAGAGTTTCAGAGTAATGGCTCTTTTTTTTTTTTTTTTTTTTTTTTAGTTTTTGGAGACAGGGTCTCGCTTTGTGGTTCAGGCTGGCCCTGAGCTCAGCCTCAAACTCACATCACAATCCTCCTGCCTCTGCCTCCCGAGTGCTGGGATTACAGGCGTGAGCCACCACGCCTGGCACTGTGGATGTGGTACTGGTTGCTGCTGGGTGTGGGTCTCCACACCCAGTATTGTTATGTGGTTACCCCGGGAATCGAACCCCCGGGTCCTTGGGCTTGCGAGACAGGCGCTGGAACCACTGGGCTAACTCCCCGGCCCTCAGAGTAATGGCTCTTGAGCCAGGGATTGAGCTCAGTGGCACTGCGCCTGCCTGCCAAGCAAAGGGCCTGAGTTTGATCCAGTACTGCCAACAAAGCAAAACAGAAACCTATAGAATAATGAATCTGATAAGCAGGTAGAAAACCTAAAGGATCTACGAGTATGTTTCTCTGTGAAGCTCAATGTTTTTATCTTCTTACTAGCCACATCACAAAAACACTAAAATCCAACCTCACTGTACTAGCTATGTTTTTCAGCAGACGACACTGGGACCCTAAAACAACACCTTCATTTCCTCATTTATAACTAAGAAGGTGTTGTAGATAATATGGAAGTTCCTTTGCATACATGATTCTGGTCCCTCAGGATTCATATTGACCCTCACAAAACAGAGCTCTTCAGGTCAAATTCTAATGACTCCTCAAGGCTCAAAAAAAAAAAAAAAAAAAAAAAAAAAATGGCTGCCAAACTGCCGGCGGGTGACTGACATCGCACATTCACGCTAGTGTGCTTTCAAACACAAACCATTCCTGGGCCTTTCTTTGTTCTTTGCGATGCCTGTTTCTGTCATTCTGCGAAAATGCAAGAACAGTCAGACACAGGTGTTTGGGCATGGCCTAACAACTAAGGTTCTTTGTTTCTTTCTTTCTTTTTCTTTTCTTTTTTCTTTTTTTCTTTTTTTTTTTTTTTGAGAAGGGATCTGTTTTAATGTACAGAAAAAGTCACAAAGGTTGATTCTGAAGCCTTGATATTTCTTCTAGCTGTCTGAGTTCCCTCTGAAGTGCCTGGGAATCCTGCACTCCATAGGGCCTGGCCTGTAATTGCTAAATGAGGAAATATGCAAGAGAACAGAACTGCAAAGTTAACAAAGGGGAAAAAAAAAAACCTTAAATACAGAAAAAAGTGATTCTGTTGTTGTTGTTGTTGTTGTTATAGGAAAAAAATGGAAGTTTAAACAGCACATTTATTTTGTTTTAATTTCTGGGCTGTCAGACATCAGCCCTGAAGCTCTGATTCGGAACACATGCTGGGCTCCTTTGAAGTTTCTGCTGGATTTTTTTTTTTTTTAACAATGGCAGAAAAATATAAAGAAATTAAACTTCGACATAATCATAAAACAGAACTTCTGGATTCTGATTTATAAATTGTCATTCTTTTATTTTTCTTCAAGGCTTCATTTTCAAAGCCTTATTGTGGTGCATAACTTTTTATATTTTTTTCCTCTTTAAGTTCAATCTACATCTATTATTTTCCCCTCCGAATTGAGGAATTCTACTTGCATTTTATTCAACTAAAATATAATTTATTGTGGTTTTCTGAAGACAAGAAAGGAACAGGAAAATCCACAGCAATTTACTAAATGGAATCTTTTTGATAAAAGCCATAGAAATGTAGGGTTTAGTTCTTAAATTGCCCAGTTTTTTCGACATAAAGACAAAATGCACCTTAAAGTTTTAGGCGGCCCTAAGAAAAAAATGTCTATCTAGGTCTCATGCTCTAATTATAGATGATCCTCACAAAAGATTTCAAGGATTCTAATAAAAACTGTACACTTCAAATTTGGCCTGATAGATACCATGTTTGAAAATATACATCTACAAATGCATAAAATTTAATTTAATGTTGTCAGTCAAGGCTATACTTATTCGAACAAGTTATACAACAATTTTATAGTTCACCTACCCCTTTTAAATTGAATTGCACATATGAATAGGCTGAAAAGAACCTCGGTCCCTCAAATCATCTTTTTCATTCCATATTGTCATCAATAATCTCTTCTAGGATTTAAGATATGGAATATTCTGATATTTGCATCCTTTTAAATACAGTTATGTTTCACTCAAACTGCATACTTGTACTGAAAATCCTCTGTTAAGATTTCTTCTCTGTATTTTTAATGGTCAAAATTTCAAAAATCACATTTTTCATGTAGTGGATTGATCTTCATTACACCTATGGTGGATACGTGTCATGTTTCCTTCAACTTCCAAATCTGTACATGCAAAGGGAACGGGCAGTGGAAATGAGCATCTTTGTCAGTGGTTGCTGAGGTGGGCTTATGCTGACATATGAGAACTGGTGCTGCTAAGTTCCTAGGAATTTTGTGAGCCAGTCATTGTCAAAGATCACATTTTATAAGCCTATCACTTGCAAAGTATTCTCTAAAAGGTCAGAGATACCCAAAATTCATCATTTCCCAGTTATTTTACCAGATTGAAGTGAGGGTCATTTGCATTCATTGTATCCGTACATGGGAATACCCATGGTGGTATTCTTTTCAAGTTGTGTGACTGTAATTCACATCGGGCGACTAAAATGGTCCAGGTGGGTGTCTTAGTCCATCTGGGCTGCTAGAACAAAAACTAGCAGATAGCCTGAAACTACTCATACTTTTAACTCTACATTACTCTTTTTCTTGATAGCTGGTCCTGGGGATCAATCTCAGGGCCTTGTGCTTATAAAGGCAGGTGCAGCACCACTGAGATAAACCCCTGGTCCTGTACATCATTCTTGAATCATTTCACAACTAGACATTGTAGTGATTTTCTTTTCTTATTTGCATCTTGGAGGATTTTAACTTTTCTCCCTAGAATAAAATTCTGCATTTTCACATCTCTGGAGCCACTTCTCATAGCTTTAATGAAAACTTACATAAACTGTGATCTCCACAGTAATTAGGAAGGTTGGTGGAAGACTCCTCTGATTTTCTGGCAAAAGATCAGGTACATATGGTCCAAATGAAACAGAAAAAAAAATTATACATACTGTCTTTTTGAAAGAGTGAGGAGTAAAATGTCCATTGCCGTGTCATTATCTTAGAATTTTGGACTGTAAGTGTCTAGAAGGGAGGAACCATGTATGTCAAGTAGCCTAATCCCTTAAGTACTAAATAATCATCAGATGGATTTCCAGACTTCCTCCCAATTGGACTTTGACAACATACTCCATCTACAAATGAAAAACATTTCTGTGTCAAATGGTCTAAATTCTACTGTCCTGATATGAATGACTGTCTTGAATACAAACAGATTTCAGACATAGAAAATTAAGTATCTTTTTCTCCAGAAAGGATGTGGAAGAGATTTGGATAAAAACTGGAGAAAGTCTGACTGTGGAAATTACCCCTGTGCTGAAAAGACTATTATTTATATACATTTGCACAGTCTTTGGTCTAGTCCTCAGGAATACTAAATTTCTTTCATACCCCGTAAAGAAATGGAAAAATTTTAAGCAGAGAAAATATTCATTTGCAAGTGCTAGAATTGAATAGTTATGTTTCCCCTGGGGACATATCTACCTTCTTGTTCGATAGTTTTCTAATATTTAACATTAGCATTACTTGTAGTGCAGACGAGAAAATTACTAACCATATTGGTTAAGCTTTGGCTAGCATCATTTTCAGGAAACATGAGTGTATTCTTTACAAACTGTAATCTTACACCTGCCCGTGTTTAACACTAATCTGTTTTAAGTACAACTTCTAGGCAATACAGGATTATTGTTTTATCAGAATGCTCACAATTTATGCATCTATGTACATTTATCTCTTTTCCTAAAGTTAAAATCTGAACAATATTTTCAACCTCCACAGCACTGACATCTTGAAGCAAATAATGCATTATTATTGTACAGAATATTGAGCAGCTTCCCTGGCACTTCCCGCTGGAAGCTGGTACCACCTTCAACCTGTGACAGCCTCAGTGTTCCCAGACATGGTCAAATATCCCCTGCAGTGCCAAATCACCTCCATCTGAGGGGCACAGTTACACTAAATTTCAGAAAAATGTTAATTTGACACAAAACATATGTTCAGAAATTTCTATCTATTGATAAAGAAGCAAAACTTATAATAATAATACTTCTCCCCACTTATTGGATACTTTTGAAGTTTCCATAAGTTTAAATAAACTATTTGATTCTCACAAAAGTCTAGGAATATCAGTGTTGATGTCCATTTTCAGGATAAGAATACAGCTTAGGGAAAGAAAATAACTTCTCCAAGACCACTAAGCAGGATCTAAATATACTTAATTCTCAAATTCATACCCACATAATCAAAGAAATGCTATCAAGCTCTGATTATGTAAAGGTACTGTAACTGGTGTGGTTCTTAGCATTGATACAATGGTTTCTCCTAGAATATTTATCCTTCTGAAAACTACATTTATGAGGTAAAACTTCATAATTTATGAAGTAAAACTTCCATGCAGCGTTTTTCAATGGCCTCCAGGTAAAGTTTTTTGGTACTATAAGTTAAGAAACAATAAATAAATTAGGTTTAATGAATATGTACATGATATAATACAGTGACATGAAGTACTGCAAAAACAAAATGCACAAGGTACATGTGGCAAAAGGCACTATGATATTTGCAAGAGGTATAAATTTGAAAAGAATCAGTTCTAGGGAAGTTGTCTTTAGCCCAGTCTTAGTTACATTTCTCCTTACTGAGACAAAATACCTGACACTCAAATTTAAAGGAAGATATGTTTATTTCGGTTTACAATTTGTAAAGGTTTCAGTTCATAGCTGATTCCAAGGCAAAGTGGCATGGCAGAGGGCATCACAGAGGAGAAACAGTCCATGGCTTGCAGAAGACAGCAAAAGGAACATGGCACAAACCTAAATGACCACTGACAATTATCTTTCTGTCCTTCATATACCCTTTAGGTGGGTGGCACTCACATTTTAATCCTAGCATTACACTATGAATCAATCCCAGCATCACACACTCGAGATCCAACCATCTCTGAAAAGCTCCACTCATGACAGCATGAGGTTTTGGAGGTACATCTAGACACAGACCATTACAAACCCTGACTTCTATGATGCTTCTGGATGTAGCTGATCTAAAAAAATAAACAGACATTCTAATTCCTACCCTCAAGATGTCAGTATGCTCCCGTCATGTCACTACCCTACAAAGAGTTGACTATAAGAAGGCTTCTTATACTGTGCATGTTCCACTTTGGTGAATTTTGTTTTTGTCACAATTGTCTGATTAAACATCACTGAGTTGCACAACACAGAGGTCTACACTTGCCCAAGAAGCTACCTAACTATGGCCCTATAGGCCATTAGGCTCTTGCACAGGAGGGGCAATAATGACATCCTCACTAGACTCCATTTCAGTTTCACATAACACACTCTTTGTTACATTGTGCCTAAGAATGTAATATTACAAGATCTGTGATGTACTGTTATGTTAGCAATTAGATTTAAATGAGAAGAAGCTAAGTTATGTAATACTTTATGTACATAATCAATGATTTCCAATTGATACCCATTACTTGTATGTACTTATCGGATACAATTAGTCATTTCATCACATGTATACAGTGTAATGATCAGGGCAGAGTAATTGGAACACTTATGCCTCAGATATAAATCATTCTTTTGTGTTGAGAGTATTCGGAACACTCTTTACTGTCTATTCTGAAATGCTGAAGTAGTTGTTGTCTACTATAGTTACTCCAATTTTAGTATAGAGCTCCTATCTAACTGCATAAATCTATCAACCATACTCACCCCCACCCTCCTACCCACACATTTCAGGATCTGATAACCATGATTCTGTTTTCTACTTCTTTAACATCAAGTTTTTAGCTTCCACATACAAGTAAAAACATGTGGTATTTTTATTTCTGTGCCTGACCTAAGTCTTTTGGTACCATCCATGTTGCTACAGATGATAGAATTTCATTCAATATTATGCCTCAATAATATTCCCTTATATTTGCATACCCCATTTTCTGAATCCATTCATCTGTCACTGGACACTTGGGGTGATGCGATCTTGACATTCACCACAGCATCTCATCATGTGCTCCATTTTAGACTTCTAAAAAAGAACTTGTGGATTCAGTACTTTTGAAATTCCCACTCTAGCTCACCTAGGGACAAACATGTTGAATGGTTATTCTGGACACAGTTCTATTTTACCCAGTAAACATTTGGCAAAACACAGCAGATGAATTGAGTGAAAAATCTCCCTATGCTGAAATCAGCTTTCCTATTTGAAAATTATAAAGAAATATGTGTAACTCTCCATGTTCTGATTGGAACACTGCACTGCAGGATGGGGTTCTACCCTGAGGAGCACCTGAGCTTCACGGGTGCCAGTTTCCACACTGCCTCCTTTTGGTCCCCACACTTTTGACACGTAGTGGATATGACTTCCTTTTTTTTTTTTCTCATGAGGATGCTCCTAATGTGAAGAAAAAAGAGAAGTCTTCCTGCCAGACTGCTATTTCTGTCTCCATATCAGCATCAAACTAGCCTATTTCTAGGATATCGGTTCCCAGAAGTCGCTGGTCCCTATTCAGTCTTTCCTAGCCTTAAAAATTCTAAGACAAACACAACATAGCAGTGATCCTATTAGCTCTCTCCTCACACTCCTGTGTCTGTAGCCCTCAGAGTATACTGTACGTATGAATTCAGAGCTGCCAGACTGTAACCTGTGGTTGTCAAGATGAAGAATGTTTCCATTTTTTACCCTTTTACCTTCAATTTTTTTCTTTCCCTTATTTGCTTTCCCCCACATGTCCTCCCTAGTTTTCCGTCCATTTTGATGATTTTCTTTCTATTTCACAATATATATTATACATTTTGGACCTCAAGATATACTATGTGTGGGTACAAGTATTCAGTGGTGAATGTGATCAGAATATATGCTTGAAGTGTACCAATAAATTCAATTAGATGGAAAAAATAAACAGAAAAACATTTTCAGAAAGGCAAAAAAATTTTAAAAAGAGATGAGGAATCTGCATTTTAAATGAGACAGTTCAGGCTATGCAAGACTGAACTTGTACAAGTTTGGAAAGCACCTTTAAAACTCATGACTGCAAATCTTTGATGGCTGTGAAGGAGAAGGGTGCTGGGCTTCCTTCTCCAGCTTCGGGAGCTCTCCTGTCCCTTTACCTAGCTTTCCCCGGGATAAGTAAAATCTGGCACCTCACAGGTTCATGCATTTGTACCAGAGCAAAAAATTATGTTGTTTTAACTTAAAGCATTCAACGTAGAGAGGCCGAGCCTGCAAAGGCGGGGTGGTTGAAACACACTGAGGAACTGGAATATTAACTTTTGTTGTCATCTGAAATGCAAATCACTTCATCTCCCCGATGAAAAATAAAGGTTTTCCTACGTGCAAAGTGAAACACAGAAGTGATCCTATTAGCTTTGTTTCTTCGTGAAAATTTTTCAAAAGGTTTTAATTTCATATTGGCACCAGTGTGGTAGAGGTAAAAGCGGTGCTGGTGAGGTACGGCAGTACAGATGAACACGAACTTATTAACAGCGAGCGAGCGCAAGAGCTACCACACTTCCAAAACTATACACACCCGACATTTGTATAATTGGAGGGAGAGAAAAGGACTTCCCAAGACCCACAGAAAGGAGCTTTGAATACAGCTTATCTAGTTTCTAAGGAACAAGGTAGACTTACTGCACATATACCTACTTTGTGTAAAATGCCACTTAACATTTCAAGTGCTTGCTGTTCAGGAGGAGCTCAAGGCAAGACCACCACTTATAGCTGAGCAAAGACAGAGAAATGACAGAGATTTCTACTGCACCCGTGGGGTTAACAAGAGCTGAGATGATTAGAAGGCTCCCTTTAACTTAGGTCCTCGTTAAGTGGGAAGCTCAGGTAAGAAATAATTCAGTGTAATATGGTAAGGATAGAAGGATTTTAGAGATAAATCATTTCTGCTTCTAGCTCTTATTCTTCCAAGTAGATTTTTAACTTCCAGGAAAGGTAAGACATCGTAAGTTAAGTACATTATTTTCCACACAGGGGAAATACTGCTCTCTAAAGTAGCTGCCCTCTAAATTTTTTCACTTGCTAGTTGTGTTGCCTCCATCTCATCCTCCTTTTTAAAAAATATGCTAGGGTGTAAAAAAGAGTGTGCATTTCATAATTATCTTCTATGTTTATTGTATAGCTCTGCTAGGTAGAAAACAAACTTTATTCTTTCAGTAAACTTCTATTTTCACCAAAGTAGAACATAAATTCCACGTACTTAAAGGAAATCAACGAAATACTTTTTTTAAAAAAAAAATTTAAGGTATGTTAAGTCTGTCCTTGATCCAAGTAGGGGGTGTTTTGGGGAAAGTCAGGAATTGTGCCGATTGTGATTATGACTATTAAAGCTACAGACATTCAGCACAGTCTCTATTCCCAGTCGGAGCCAGCATTATTCTGATCCAAGATCTTTTGCCAGTTGTGTAAAGGTCATGCAGAGGTGAACAAAATATGAGGTATCTGGCTCCAATTCCACTTGAAACATTAAAGTAACTCCAGATTGATAAATGAGAGAGGGAACAGCACGCTTGACTGCAAAGGTCTCCAGCCAAAGTGGACCAAATGGTACATTCTTGACTCACGGTGACCGGCAACAAAAGAGGGAAGAGAACTTGAGAGTAGCCTGAAGTTCTACTTCTTAGGGCTTCACTTAAGATGCACTCAGAATAAATGAAAATGTTTGGCAAAAGGATAGCTGAAAACATGAAAGCAAATAGCTGGCAGGAGCGATGAAGAAATTGTTCACAATTTCCTCAAAGATATGAAAACGCATCCTTTCCATGGTCAGATGCTGGCAGCCCCTGAGATAATGACATAAAAGAAAATTAAGGAAGGTAAAAACAGAAATTACATGGTTGCTCCGAGAAAGTGGAAGAGAGGAGATTCCACTGATGGTCTATTTGAAAGATTGGCAAGAGGAAGGATGTGAAATAAAGAAGTAAAGAAAGATGAAAACAGACTAAACTTGGAAAGGAATATTGCCAGTTAACTATCTTTGGTCTAACACCAATGCATAGGCACCACACAAGTATTTTACATAAACTATAAGAAAAATGCAGTTATTGTTTCTACTTCACAGATGAGGAAACTGAGGCTTAGGGAAATGACTGCCTTTCCAAAATCATATCCAGTCAGGAAACATACACAGGGTTGTCCAGTCCCACTGTCCATGCCATAACTGTGCTGAAATTCCAGCAGTTCTCAGAACTGCTTTTTTTTCTCTTTTTTCCTTTTCTCTTTTTCTGATCAATGGACATATCCCCTATCCTGAATGTGTAAATCCTTGGCAAATAGCTTATGCAAGAAAGCTGTTGAACATATTTGTTCACTTTCCCCTGAGAAATCCCTCTTCGTATCATGTTTTATTATTATCTCAGACTGACTTTTCTCCAAGGCCAGGAGTTGCTGTACACACACTTGCTCACTCAACTCTGACTATAATATCAAATGTAAATCAGGGCTGTTCCCATTGGTGATCACCCTTGTTAAACATCCACAGAAGAATGAGTAAGAGTTTGGGAATCACAGGCGTATACATTTAAGGAACAGACATATTTCACTGATAAGTACTGTAAAATTTCTTTCCCAACATTTTTTATCACTCAGATACTAAAATAAAAATGCTCCCCTCTTCTTTTAGGTTCTAATTGTGTTACTTAACAAAATCACGATACCCTAGGAAATCCAAATGTTTAACTGAGGGAAGCATATTTACATTTATTTCAGTGAGGCAGCCCGTTCAATCATTTCTTTCCTGCCCTTGTCAATTGCTTCAGTTGCTCACAGGCGATTCTATTAGAAATGAAATATTGTTAGAGGGGCTTCTCAAAAAGTGCTTTATCTTCATTATATTGAAAATTCTATTCCAAACTAACCTTCGGGGAAATCTTTTATTTCTGACATACTTTTGTTTCATGGTTTTGTTTCAAATACAGAGAGTTTTTCCTGCCAAAGCTTTATTTTTTCCCTCTTTTTGGCTACGGGCAGTCTTCTGGAGACTTCATTTTCCCCGCCCCTTGGTGGATTTCACACTGATGGCTCTCCCAAGAACACACCAGAGGGCTTTGCCCTAATCCACGCTTTACTAAACAGCCCCAGGGGGTGAGGAAGGCCTTCCTAGGACTTGATTAAACAGATTTCTAAAGCCAGTAACCGGTTTCCAATCCAAGGTAAGAGAAAGCAGCAGCGTTCGAATGCATCCCCTCCCAGAGCAGACATTCCACTCCCGCCCCCAGCCATCCTTTAGGAGGAAGCTAGGAATGTAGCATATCCTCTGAGATTCATTCCAAGGCCTTCAGCCTCTAGGGATGATCACCCATGAGAGTGCAACACAGTTATGAGCAAGACTATTCCCTCATACTTCAGGGTTCTGGGCAACATTTCCTTTGCCACTTTGGGGTGCTATATTGAAAGGGTAGAAAATAAAGAAGTTAAATTCTGCCAAAGCTTACGATGAAACTGCATCTGGCATTAAAGCATACAACAATACCCCCAGGAGAAATGAAAAGGAAAACTACTTGTTCATTATTGTGGAAGATGAATATATATTAAATGTGATATATAATATATTAGATATGTAGATATGAATATTTAGGATTAAAAATATTGGGCTAAAACAAAAAGAAATAGTGAAAGCCAGCACATGTGGGACTATGATGTGTATAATCCCAGCATGAGGAGGATGAGGCAGTAAGATTCCTGGAAGTTTGAGACCAGCTTGGGCCACACAGTGAATTTACAGTTAGTGCAAACTATATGCAAGATGAAGTCCCAAAAACCCCAAAAATAAAATGAACTTAAATTATTAAAAGTATATTGGCCTAGCAAATGAAGCCTACTTCAATGATTAAATATGATTTGTTATTTAAATAATCTTACTGAATGTTTAGGACATACTTAAAAAGAATCAAGGTTGGTTGAAATCTAGGTGGTTTATAAAAATATTTATTTTTTCCAAAATACCCATACTATCCAGTAAAGAGAAGTGTGGCATTTATGTGGTTAGTTGGGTCACTGTCCATAATCACAGAGATTCATGGAAGGCCACTTTTGTATAGGCACTGGAATCTCCCAGTTGGTTGATAATAGCGAACAGGCTCACCAGAAACAAAGTTATAAAATTTCCCATCACGTTTTGTGTTCAATAGACACTGTTTAAATATCAAGCCTTGTTTTTCTTTTTCTAGATGTCAGTAAGGCAGACAAGTAACAGGCCTTTGGAAAAAGTTTTTTTTTTTTTTTTTTTACATGGAGATATTTTAATTCTGTCCCAGCAGAGAACAGAAGAATCACAGAAGAAAATATATTATTCATACCCACATACACACACACACACTTCACACACACACACACACACACACACACACACACACACACATATATATATATATATATATATATATATATATATATATATATATATGTCATTTGATCTGTTGCAGTATTGGGGCCCTGGGAATAAATCATATTGTTGAGAATCTCTGTAGTTTTTTATTAGACCATTATGATTAATGTCACAGAACTTAAGCAATTTTTGAAAAGAAATCAAAATGTGCCACAAAAATTCATTTGATTGTGCCAGTGGGAATATTTCCCAACATAGTCCCAAACTTCAAAAGACGCCTAGAGCATGCAAATGGTTGAGGGGTACAGCTCATCCATTTCTTCCCAAGTATATTCAACTTGTTGAACAGAAAAATGTTGGGAAAATTGTGTCTCTCATTAGCATGAGAAAGAAGCATCCAGAGGTGTCCTAGTCTGGCCTGTTCTCAGGGTGCTTTTCCCAGGGAAGGGGTGGTACCCACATTCACATATCTTCAGGCTTCATGTCACTGTCTGCAGCCTAGATTGTAACTTTAAGATGTTATCTCCTGGCTGCTCAGATAAACAGCCCATTACGTTTTTTATGATAGGCAGTTCTGAATCCTCAGGGGATTAGAAGATATTGCCTGGGGTTTGTGGTTCCCTGCTAGACTATCAAGGAGTCCACAGAGCCTTGCCCAGACTAGGTCTTTAAGCAAACACCTCTCTCCTCATGATGTTCTCACACTGCCTTGTTGGCCATGGACTTCAAAAGCTGACTGCAGGGAGGGCCAAAAAGACAATAACCTTTAGTATAACAGAACAAGCCTAGCAGGGACAGACAGGACAGAGGTAAGGCGTCTTGGAGGTTGGCATTTGTGTGTTTAGCCACATGGGGTGATTAGTGGCCATCTGTTCTTCAGTTGGCTAACTCGTCACTTTCACACCACCCAGGATCAAGTACATTTCATGTTTAATGGTGTCCTCACAGCAGAGCTTTCCCATCTTATAATACATATTTCAAGCTTGTTTATCTTTGATCCCTAATAATGACTATATATATATGGTATTTGGCTACATATGTATATTGGTGTGTGCAGTGTGGGACAGTGTGTTTAAGTGTGTACATGCAATCACATGTCCTGGGAAATTTGAGTTGTTTTATGGACCTGAAGGTAAGATGATTACAATTAAAACAAAACTCAAGTATTTATTCATAATCTCTTGCATAATGAAAAAAAAAATGTCTGGGCCAGGGATTTAGCTCAGTGATGTCAGCGCCTGCCTTGCAAGTGCAAGGGCCTGGGTTTGATCCCCGGTAACCACATAGAACAATGCTGTCCATGGAGACTCACGCCACCAGCAATCAGAACAACATACCACAGTGCCAGGCATGGTAGCTCATGCCTGTAATCCCAGCACTTGAGAAGCAAAGACAGGACAGTTGCTGTCAGTTCAAGGCCAAGCTCAGGACCAGCCTGAACTACAAAAGCGAGACCCTGTCTCAAAAAAAAAAAAAAAAAAAAAAAGAAAAGAAAAAGAAAAAAAACTTTCTGGAATACCATGTAATTAGAATTCTTTGTTTTGTTTTAAGTGTGTCCTCTGACTGTTTTTTGAGAAGTCAGAGAAACTCCCTGCCTGAAATAAATATGGGCAGAAATCTCTTTCTATTACTTTTTAAACAGTGGCATGTATCCTATCAACTACTTTGAAAAAGTCGTCAATTATAAAGCTATGCATTCTAAAATTCTGAGATCTGAACAAAATGAAGAAGAAATTTGAATCTTTTCATACTTTCATTCTCAAGATAAAATGTATTTACATATGCTATTTCACAGAGAGTGTGCAGTTTATTAGAAGTTAGATATGATTAATGTACATATCTGTCTCTTGCCATACTACTTGTTAAATGACAAATCACATCAAGTAATCCATGGCTTGCATGATGGTTTTAAATATCTTTAGCTCACTGTACTCATATTATTTTGTAAGGTAGTCACTATGTCTTCTAAAGGAATAATTAAAATACTAACCATTTAAATTGGACTAAATTAAGTCACTAAAATTGTATTTTCTAGAGCCTATAAAATGTTCAAAGTATAATTCATGCAACTGATGTAAAATTAGTTGAAATTTTCCATAAGTGATTGATAATCTTTCTTCATGTCAGTTTTAAAGCATAGCCTTACCTGTGTATCTAGTAGACACACTGAAAAAGAAAAAGTAGAGCTCACAAGTGGGTGTAGGGAGAGTAGCGCCATCTTCAAAGAGTGCGCGGGCTGACAGAGCACGAGGTGAGTTCACTCAGCCACCAGACGGCTGCTCCGCACACAAGTGCCAGTTCGGCAGAAACATTATACAGGAAGTGAGTGCTCTCTGTGACGGAATATCCAATTAGCATTTTGATTTGGAGGGAAAAAAGTCTATCTCATCCAAAAGTTATGTTTTCAATCATTGAAACCATTGCAAACATAGCTTAAGATTAAAATACGTTTTTTCATTAATAACTGTTTGTGCAGTGGATATTCCAAAACCTAAGCTGTACTTTGGAAACTTTCCCTAAACAATAACTTCCTAACAGTAATCTTTCTACTTTGTATGGTCGCATAATCTCTTTTTCTTTTAAATTAGTTTTACCTGGTACATGAAAATATAAATGGTGTACGTAATAAGGTGCACTTGACATATATGTAATATATTAGGTTAAACATCTGTAGCTCCTCAAATATTTGTCATTTCTTTATGGTGAAAACTTTCAGCATATTTCATGTAATGTTTGGAAATGTATGCTAAGCCATTGTTATCTTTAGTTAACTTTCTCTGCTGTAAATAGTACATGAAAAATTTTGTCTCCACTCTAACTGTAATTTTGTATATACAGACTAACCTTCCTGTCTCTCCCCATCTTCCTGGTCTCTTAACTACCATCTCCTTTCCGCTATTATGAAACAAATTCTGAACACATGACTTAGGTGAATCAGTACTTATATTTCTATGCCCGGCTTAGACTTACCTAGAATAATAAGTTTTCAGTTCCATTTATGTTATTGCAAGTGACAAGATTTCACCCTGTTAAACTGCTGCATTGTGGCTATATATCAGATTTTCTTTATCCATTAATGTAAACAGAATTTGAAAATTATGTATTTCTTTAACATTTTCAGTAAATGTTGAATGTTTCTTGAGTTAGTGTTTTTAAAAAGATATGCTTTTAGATATATTTAATAAGAGATGTTTCATAGCATTTTTCTCAAATCCTTTGGATTCTACTCAACTTATTCCAAATTTCAACTATACAATCAACTTTACAGTACTAGTACTCTCTCTCACACTAGAAACTGAGTGAAAATGAATGAGGGGAAACGACTTACTCTGCTTTTCTCTTCAGATGTTATGAATTCTAGAGTAGGTAGACTGACAATAGATACACAGAAAAGAAAGGAAAATAGGTACATGCACATACACACACGCACTCCGACATGCATAGAGCTGCACAGCCTCTCTGCAAATGGAGGATTTAGACAAAACAAGATGTTACCTCCTTCCACATTTCTTACTAAAACTCACTTTGCTTTCTGGCTGGAGGAAACCCTCACAGAAGGAAGGCAGTTTCCTAATCACTCCCCTTCACAAACCCTAATTACTATTCACTAGTTGGTTAATTTTTCTCCCCCCCACCCCGAAAACACAATGTTCCCTCAGAATGTCTTGTTCATTTAGGTGAAATTCTTCCAGCCATCTTTCCAACTGGGCAAGTACCACTCCTTGTTTTTTCCCTACACTCAAGATACCTTTTAGTGATATCTCTCCTCAACCAGGTAGATCACTCTTTTTGGTTTTTATTGTCATGGATTATTACTAGTATTTTATGTTCACACAGCTATAGTTCTATCCATGTCTCTTTTAATAGGCCATATGCTTATCATATGTTGAAGCATCATTGAATGTTTTTAAATGAAACAAAGGAATCCAATGATTCAATAATTAAAGAACTAGTTCCACTGAGAAAATGTCTACAGTGATGCTTTATTAATAGGACAGTAGCCATGAAGAAATTCATGCTCCAATGGAAATGGTTCCTTTGAAGGAATGCATGAAATACATTTTACTAATTACTGCTGTCCAGATTCAAGTGCATGTTATTATCCTTCTTTTCTCCAGAAGAGCATGATTCATATGAAACATTTTAGGAATGGCAGTGAGAAACAGAGTCAAGAAAGACCACACAGGGACACAGGCTTGCAGAAGCAGCAGGTCCGTGCCTGGCTCCCGGGTGGCACAGAACAATCTCTGGAATGGGCCGGGGGACGATGGTGGGAAATACATTTTAAAGACCAAACTTTTTATTGGAATGAAGAAAACAAAACATTAGAATGAGGAAAACAAAACATTTGTGTATAATTGAGCCTAAAATTTAATTATACCCATTTAACACATATAACAAATAGCAAATAGGAAGTTTAAGTGAGATAAATTCTAAAAATATAGAAAATTATAGCCCTCATTAAGCCTCTTAAATTGCTGTTCCAAGCAGTGGAACCAGACCTTTTGTAGCCTAACAAGGTCAATGTGAATGTTATCAATGACTTTGACTATGTGATATTTTGCAGATAAAGGTAGTAGAGCACACACTAAAAATCAGAATCTCTCAATATCCCTTAAATAATGTCTGATAAAATAGTTGGGATTTTAGGACTCACATGATATTTCTTAATTATATTCTAACCGGATCCTAAGAAGACAAAGGCAAAACACATAATGTCCTAGAGTTTTGGTAAAATATGGATTCTTCCAAGTCTTAGAGCAGTGTTGAGATTTTTCAGGGACTAGGTATGTAGAAAAATATCATGTAAGCTATTTCTAAAAAATCCTGGAAGAAAAAAAAAATTTATTCAGTCTGTATTTTTCTAGAATTTAATTTTTTTAAAATAGAAAATGTAGTGGAAACAAGCCTTGGGAAATTCAAAGAAATTATAGGTAATGATCTTTAAACTAAGACAAAAAGATGGAAAATTGAGAGGAGCAGAGAGGGACAGGAGGGGAAGGCGACAGAAAGAATTAAGATGTGTTATGTATGTGTACAACTCCCCATGATAAATGTCATCATTATGTACTGCCAGCATCTACTGATAAAAAGAAATAAGAGAAAAAACAAACCAGGAGGGAAATATTATCATCTGTATTTTCTGGTTTGAATGAACAGGCTGCTGAGTTTTTTACACTATTGTAAATGAGGAAAGTTTAGAACACTGATTTTCCCTGAATCCTTCCTGCTCTCAGTACTTGAAGATGAATTTTGTTCATTGAGCTAATTAGAGCCTAATTGCCTTCATTATATCTTTGTAGCCGTCTATCCTTTCTAAGAAAAATTTCAGTGATAGAATAGTCACCTTGAAAGAACTAGGGAAAAGCCATGTTCTTGCTCCTCTAAAGACCACAGGTCCTCAGGGGTGCTGTGGACCCACGTCAGCACCATCATCCCTATGGCTTGTACTAAAAGAAAGATCTTTAATCATAAAAAGACAATCTTAGGACACACTCTGAAAATTATTGGTTCTGACATTGACTTTCATTTTGCTTTGTGTTATTTTTAAGGGACAAAGAAGATCATGCCTAAGAATGAAAAAAAGAAAACACTTAAGTGGGTCTGGGCAGTTTGAACAGCATGAGTGAAATCCAACACCAAACAGGATGTCTCCCTTCCCTTTGAACTTGAGGCATCCCATGGACCACGCTACCAAATTCTCTGGTTAGTTATGTGGTGTCAGACAGTCAGTGGCACTTAATGAAGATAAGTTTCTACCTTGTGCTTTAAAAAGCAATGGAGAATGAATCCTGTCTGACCGAATTAAATGTTTTATCAAAGATACCCTAAGGTTGGAGAAAATACACATGATTTACTTAGCTCCTAAAATAAAATACTTTGTTCCTTTCCAATTTTTTAAATCATTAAATGCTAGTTAATCTTCAAATCAAGAGGCAGAAATAGTTCCACACTGACAGCCCAAGCATAAATGAAAGTATCATTTTTATCCATTTATTGTGGAAGCAAAGAAAATTGTAACGGAAAGTAAAACTAAAGCACCAACTGATTACATTTATAAAAGATTTCCTTTTTCATAACTGGCACTTAGAATTTCTTACACCATAGGAAAATTATCATCTTACTTTTTTCCCTTTCACATTTCTAAACACTCTACCTGTCCCTTTTGAGGTTTCCTTCATTATCCAAATAAAATAGTAATTTATTTACAGTCATATAATCAAGGAATACAAAAGTCATACCTAGGATGTAGTCATCACTCTTGTTTGAAAATATATTTAATTATAGAGTGGCTAAGCACAATTAAATAATGCTTACGGGTGCTAATCTTGTACTTGAAATCTCTAGGAAATGTCCACCCTCAGCACTTGGCTGGAATCAGAAGCGTAACCCTCAGATAAAACACGAATTCCAACCACGTATCCTCAGAAGAGAACAGAAGGTCAAAGAAGTTTATGTGATGCAAAGAGGAATGTACTGCTCTATTGTTCTTGATTTTTAAATGTAACCATCACATTACATTTCATCACAAATTTTTTATTTCCTAAAGAGATGATTCCTATTGAGCAAGGGGCAAAATGATATAAAACAAACTCCTTTCATGAGCTGGTCTTAGAATGAGACTTAGTAATTCACTCTCAGACTCATGACCTGGTCACCGTCTTCAGGAATAATTAGAAGCATTGTCTCAGATCAATTCTCAGCTTACTCACCACTTATATCTTCTATCTTTTTTGCTCATCTCTTGAATTTTCACAATAATTTAAGGATCTGTAATGCATTGATCCTATCAACTTTCCATTTCTTTTCTACTTTTTGTTACTCTCTTCCCTCTCTTTGGCAGTTTACAATTGTTATTATCAAGATAATCAGTTTCTCAACTCTCTTTTCTAACTCAAACCTGATTACATTCAATTCTCTGCCTCACAGACTAATGGAAATTCTGGAATCACTTTAAAGAGACAGCCAGAAAACACATTCACTCTTAAAGCTGCCCTGAGCCATCTTTCTCTAGTGTATCCTCTTGCCCAGTCTCCTGGAAAATTATGTATCAAGTCTTCTGTTTTCAAACCTCCACAATTTTCTCCTCATTCTAATTCTCGGCGATCACTTTGATTCTTACTTCACTGAGGAAAAAGTCAACCGAAGTTCACTTTACATATCTCCTGCCGTGGCACCCACCATCTCCCCGCATCTGGATGACAGACTTTGCTTTTCCCATGGTTACTACGGATGAATTATCACTCATTGAAGACCAAGCCTTTCATTTGTGAACTAGATCTCATTTCCTTTACAAATTCAAGAATGTTTCTATTACAATTTTCCCTCAATGGCATCATTTTTTCTTTCCTTTTGTACTAGGTCTCTACCAGCATCACATAAATATGCTATTATTTTACTAATAGTATTTTTAAAGTCCTTATCTGAATTTGAATCTCCTTCCATTCATCATTCCATTTATTTGCTCCCTTACCACCAAATGCTTTGAAAAAAGAGCAATCCATTTTTGCAGTCTATATCTCCTGTACTAAGTTTCCTTCTTCCAACTGGGATTTTGACTCACCAAACCTGTTCCTGTCAAGATCACGAGTGGCCTCCATGTTACTCGAGTTACCAGTCAGTTCTTATCTTATTGGACTCAACGACACTTGATAGAGCTTCAGTTTGGACCACTTGCCTTTGTCCATTGCAGGACAGTGCACTCTGCTTGTGAATTTCAGCCGCTCTTCATCAGTTCCTTTCTTCTCTTGCCTCCCAGGTCTTCCTGTTGAGACGGTTCAGGCAGAAATCTTTTTTTTTTGAGACAGGGTCTCTCTTTATAGTTCAGTCTGGTCCTGAGCTCAGACTCCAACTCACATCACAGCGATCCTCCTGCCTCTGCCTCCCGAGTGCTGGGATTACAGGCGTGAGCCACCACGCCCGGCACTGTGGTATGTGGTACTGATTGCTGCTGGGATGAGTCTCCACACCCAGTATTGTATGTGGTTACTTGGGGATCGAACCCAGGTCCTTGTGCTTGCAAGACAGATGTGGAACCACGGAGCTAAATCCCCAGCCCTCAGGCAGCAATCTTAAGGTCTTGCTTCTACCTGCACTTTCCCCCAAATTGACCACATCTGAGCTCAGGACTTTAATTACTACCTGCATACTGAGACCAACTATATGTCCATTGCTGTAGCCCTAACTTCTATCCAAACTCCAAGTGCATATATCTAACTTCCTCCATGAACAGCACAACTGTGATATCTGGGGAACATTTCAAATCTAACTTGGACAAAGCTGAATACCTGATCATCAGCCTAAACCTGTTTCACATCTTTCTAAAGTTTAGTAGCAGTGACCTTTTCCTGTCTGCTTCCCTGACCCAAAATCTTAGAGTCATCTTTCACTCCATTCCTGCCTCCAACCTCCTTCTCTGCCGATCCGGTCTATCAACAGATCCAATTCAGTCACCTTTAAAATAAATCAGAGTGAAACTACCTCTCACCACATCTTGCCTTTTCTCTAGCACTGCTCATACTGGCCTCCCTGTTCTGGAGTACTCCAGGGTTGGCCTTGCCTTTGGGCTTTGTCTTTGCCTTTTCCCACTGTGAGCAAGTTCTTCCTCAGGATGGTTTCACCACTTCCTCTCTCATCAGCAGATGGTACATATGAGTGAGGCTGTGTCTGGCAACCCTATCTAAAATCACATTCTCACCCTTTGCTTGCTTTAATTTTTCTTATAGAATATCAACTCTTAGTATATTCTATGCTGTGTTAGGCCTTAATTCCCAGACAATACTCTTTAAAAGAATGTCCTACAATGATGCAAACATTGCATATCCATGTTGTTATAGCGTGGTGGCCAACAGAGATGCATAGATATTGAGCAGTGGGAATACAGTCTCGTTAATTTAGCTTGAAACTGAAACTGCCACACAGAGCCAGCAGGCAGCCCATTACACAGCATGGTTTAAACATCAGCTGTATGATGTTTTCTGATGCTTTTGAGCTGATGTAACTCTGGCACTTATAGCATCATCAGACACAAAGCAGGCTCTCAGTGTATATCTGTCCATAGAATTAATCATGTTCTTTGTCTTCCCAGCCCCATTTCCCTGGTTGAATATTGCGTTAAGCCATGGTATTTGGTTGATGAAGGAAGCAGAGGCTACATTTTAGGCCTCATTTGCCTTGCAGCCCATTGTGCAAAGCACAACCTTGTGGATGACTTAGTTTTGCACAAATCCACCCAGTTACTTAGAATTTCCCACTTTTTCTCTGCTTTTAAATCCCATGATCACTATCAATATGTAAAGAACAGCAAGGATACAGAGAGAGAGCCTGGGATATAGAGATGTTTGCCTATCTTTCTGCTGTCACTGCCTTAAAGACAAATGTCTCTAGGGCCTCACTATTTATTATTGTTGTTATGTTGTTATTATTATTATTATTATTATTATTATTATTATTATTTCATTTCAATCCTTTTACTAATTTAAAACCCCACAAAGGCTTTCAACATTCAGATGTAGGAAGAAAGGCCAACTATAAGAAGCAGGAAGTAATAGCCAAAGAGGAAGAGAAATGATTGCCTTTCCTGAACTGCCACCTGTGGAGGTGCCCATACCTGGGGCTAAGAGCTCAGGCAAACTCACAGTGTAAGAAGCCGGACTCACAACCTCTTTAGTCTGTCACTTTGCCTTGGTCCTTGGGAGCTACTGAGTCTGGTTCTCAGTGATTTACTCTTCAAGTGTCCGCAGTGGTGTCTTTTCCTAATTGCTGATCTCATTTTGCACCCTAGTGCCAAATAGTTCCCTGGAGACTACTGAGTAAAACAACAGGAAAAGTTCCAATAACCATCACAGGTCCTTAATAAAATGCAGCTTTTAAAGTAGATGACCTTCCTGGAAGCATCCCAAGTCGCCTAAAACTCCTGTTCTCTTTAGGCACTTCATGTGCCTGTCAGTTACAGAAATTAGCTCCATTTATAAATGATTCCCTCTCCTGGCTACTTGGGCAATAAAGAGGTTTTAGGGACTCTACTGTGTGCCTTATTGAGGTAATTACCCTAAAACAGGAAGGAAATATTGTGTATAAGAACAAGACGGAGGAGACATTTTTGACTAAAAATAACATCTGAGAAAGCTGTTTATAGTACATCCAGAAAATTACAAATGAATGAACAGAGCTGGCAATTCATTTTGAATCTGAGATAAGATATTCTACATGAGACTGCTGGATTTCATAGAGTACACAAGTATGTTCTGTGAATCCCAGATTAGGGAAATTCACCAAAATATCCTACATGGCTAGCGTTATGTAAAGGTTGGCCAAGTAGCTCAAACTCTGAGTACATTATCTTGAGCTAATTATCCGGTCTCTGGGTTGCTTTTGTCTTTTCCATGCTACCTCTCCCTACTGCCTTATCTTTCCAATTTCTATCTTCAAAGTTTGCATATCCGCACTATCAGCAATAACTTTCTATATTATGTCTCAAAAATAACTACTTTTATGATATACTGTAGTAAATTATATCATAATTTTTCAAACATCTGCTTTGAACAAGGTAATTAATCTACATGGATATGGTATAATTCTAATTGCTAAGAAATGTTCCCTTATTTCACTCCTTGTTTTTATCTCAAGCAGTAAGATGAATCTTACTCTGTACGAAAATCTTCAAAATGTGCACTGAAGTGTTCCTGAGATGAAGAAGACTGCTGTATGCCCAGCTATCATTATCCTGTACTACCTACACTGGCACACGGCTAGCTAGGCTGACTCTGTACATGGCACCCAATTCATTCCCTCAATAGAGTGATCTTCCAAAGTGTACCAGTTATACTTTACAGGCTTTTATTAACAACTGCTCATTATTTCAGTGTTCATTTGCAAGTCAGTCTGAAACAGTTAAAAATCAGATACACTATTAGCAAGATACAGACCCAGGCCCATCCAGCTTGCTTATACAAGAGCATTATATCACCTAAGCTTTAAATTTGTGATAATCTGGAACAATACAGAGTTAAGTAGAAATGTTAAGACCACTGGATGCTGCTTAAGGCTTAGTGAGTGCTTGCTAAATGTTAACCTTCTAGTTGAGACTATTTGATTCAATCTTCACAAATCTATACATTAGTGTTACACAAAATATAGCGTGAGTGCCAAGTTCTGGGAGCCAGACTGCAGAGCCTATGCTTTGAACTACACTTAAAACTGCCGGGTAGGCTGGGTTTTATTGTTTGTTTGTTTGTTCATTTGTTTATATAGGGAGTTTTTTCTTCTTTTATGCATGGCAGCACACACAGTACCATACAGATACTTATTATGAAACTATCTTGGATATACAACTGAGCACTGAGTTTTCAAGTAAAGGAAATAACAGAACTTGAATACATTTTAAATTAGTTTAGTTTGTTAATGATAATAATGCAATAAATGAATCTCAAACAGACAAGGTGATGTTTAGCCCCTGAAGATGAATAGTGGCTAAGACCACATAGTATCCCCAACCAGCATAGTTTTAGCAAACAGATTAGAGAAGGTGGTGGAGGAGGAGGACCAGGAAGTGGGTGCACAGGTCGGGAAAGGTGACATCTAAAAGGGAGACATATCCAGGTAACAGGGAAGGGGCAAGCGCTCCAAGAAGAGGTCCCGACAGGAGCCTAGTCTATCTGCAGGGAAAGGAAGACTTGCCAGACTGGAGCCAAGCGATCAAGGCAGGGGCAGAGAAGGACAGCGTGGACACATGTGGGAAGAGGCACACAGGGGGTTTGCTAGGAAGGGATATTAAGCAGAGGGGTGACTTTTCACATATAAGGATAGTATAAAACAACTTCTAGAAGAAGTAGTCTCTCCAGTTGACAACTTTTACCAAGGAAGGAAAAAAGGAGGAAAACAACAAGGATATCTTTTTCTAAAGAGTGTACTATGATATATGACAAAACTCGTCATTCTTGGAAGACGGATGAACGTTACAAAACATGAAATTATCTCGACCATGAGCATTTCTGTTTCGCTTGCACTATTGAAATAAACACATTTTACACAGATGATGCCCTTTGAAACTCTCCATTAAAAAGCTGAAGAGATGTAGAAGAGAAATAAGAGCACCTAACAGGAAATTAGATGCATGTAAGACTGAGCTGGTCTGTGCTCTGGGGTAGAGTGAAGGTAGCAGATGAGATAAAGACAATTCTTTGAATGAAATCTCATGTTACATTCTTTTATTTGTTTTTAAATGTATCAGTCATTTAGGTTTTTGAAACAGACTTAAATCCTCACCAATTTGTGAGGCTTAATTCCAATTGTGTGAGCAGAAACAGATCAGATGTAGCTCTGAACTGAGTAACAGCTTTGGCTTTTGGTAATTTTTTTATTGGCATATGCTTGAGAAACATATTAATTACATTCACCTTGGGGAACTGGTATATATAATCTTGGTCACATCTTGATCAATGTTACTTCTCTTTCTCTCATTGTCTCTTTCCCCCCTTTCCAACATCCTCTTTGCATTTCCACAAAGTCTACATCCTTTTTCTTATTACCTGTCTTTTATTTTATTCCTTCAATTATTTATATTTTGGACTTCCCATATAAGAGAAATCGTGTGATATTGAACCCTCTCTACCTGGTTCATTTTACATAGTATTATGGACTCAAGAACCATCCATCTTCCCACAAATGACTCACATTTATCTTCCTTTATGCTGAAAAGTACTCACTGTGTTTATGAGCCACCTGTTCTTTGTGTCTGCAGCTTCCTGATCCAAATTATGCTGCTTTGTCACTTTGTATTTCTCTGTTTGTGTGCGGAAGATCTCTTCTTGCTAGATTCTGAGCATTCTCAGGTTCTTGGAGTAAGTAAATATCAAAAAGGAATTGCAGGAGTTTTAGAGTAATAATATCAAGTTTTGTGGAGGCAGCAATCACAAATTTCTGATGTGTTCTGCTCAGAGTGACTCAACTGGGGGAAAGGGATCTGGTCACGTGTAGTGACCTACTGCTCAGTCACTTCAGAAAACCACTGTCTGGCTTCTGTGGCACCCAGTGAGGAGAACCAAGACAGCATGGAGTCATGCCATTACAATCTTGCACAGGCTGACTGACAAGTTTAGGTGGAGTCAAAGCTTTCAAGACATACTTTCAAGAAGACGATCTCACTTACCCTGTGACCTGAATACTAGATTTCTTTCAATTCCCAATGAGTTTATGACAGTAGCAAGAACCTTTTAAAAAAAAAATTCTTTGTAATCCTGGATTTAGTACCTCCTCCTGCAGATGGCCTTTCTAGAATATGTGGCTGATCGAGAGTATCTGGCAGTTCTCTGAGGAAGGCAGGGTTTAATTGCAGTGAAGTTCTCCTTTTGGGGGCTTGTTAGTCTGGAGCCTTTTAACCTGGTCCCTCATATTAGACTTCTTGGCCTTTATGTTGTTTTTTCTGTAATATGACTGCTCAGCATTATTTACCTGCCATTTACAAGATGCAAAAGAACAAAGTCTTGCATGTTGGTTACCTTGAAGGCAATTAGATCATTGCTTTGTACCCTATGTATTGAAAACACATCCAATTCTGAGATCAAGAGAGAATTCACTTCTACAGAGCTCTTTCTACAAGGGGTGAGACGGGGGTTATAGAACTTCACTGAGTAACAGATTGTATTATATGAGCCAAGAGAAAACAAGAAGTTCATGGAAGTAACTCTTGGTTTGAAAATACCTGAAGGAAATGTTGGGCAGAGGAGACAAATATCTAGCATTCTCAGTAACCCTAAGAGCTGATGGTATAAGAATCTCTGGCATTCCTGGTGACTTGTCTCTGGCTGGCAATGAGCCTGTGTCACATGGGATGAAGCTACAGGGTTTGTTGAAAAGGAGCTCAGAGAGAAAAAGTTATGTGGAATCCTACATATGGAGTGCAACAAAAAAATAAATATTTCAAAGATTCTAAAATAGTTAAATAAGTAAAGCATTTTTATATATTGGTAGTAGTTGTGATATGAGATTATAAAAATATTTTGACTTATGAATTCTGATCCTACCTTGTATACAAACTAGGATCCCCAAATCTAATTTATACAGAGTCGCTGATACTTTATCATTTGTAGAGAGTCACGACTTGCAAAGTATTTTCTCAAATCCATGATTTCATTTGATATTCATGATGTCCCCATATTTAGCTAACTCAGACATAATTTGTGTATGACAGATAAGAATATTAAGATGCAAAGCTACAAACTGTTCATGAATTAGACCCAAATTGTGGCTTGGTCAAGTTCACATTCTGTGTCATTTCTTTCTTGAAGTGAGCTGTTCTCAAACTGTGATTCCTAATCCTAGAGTAGCAACAACACCTGGGGACTTAGAAATGCAAATGGTAGGCCTCTACAGAATTACTAAATGGGAAACTCGGGACGGGCCCAGTGCAGCTAATAAGTCTTCCTGTTAATGCTGACACCTGCTGGTCTGAAGATCTGTATTATACACAGTGACCCTCTGCCCAAGACAATAATAGTGCTAAGGCCACACTACCAGGTACAAGGGACACAGCCACTCCTCATAATCTCCTTGACTACTTTGTCAACCAGTAGTGGCACATTCTCTTACACCTTCGGTGTCAACCTCTGAAATTACTTAACCAATTTAACTAATTCTTTTTTGCACTGATTTGACTTGTGAAATGAATCAGAAATTGTTTTCCTTACAATAATCATTGTAATAAAGAAGTAGAGCCTACGATCATAGAAGTTTCAGACCACAGAAAAACAGTTTTTGTCTCTTTGCTTGGTTAATTTTAATTGATGCTTTCTTAGGACTTCAATCCCTAGAAATCTGTATACATAAAATGGAAATCTAAGCTACAATTTTAGTACAACTGCTGGCTAGGATTTTTAAAAATATATTTCAAAAAATATTTTAAGTCTGCAATGTGATCAATTACAAAATAATTGTGACCATTATTTAATATACCTCTACTGAATGAGAAAACATGGCCAGTCTAATAATGAAATGCCACCAATGCATCTCAATTTGAGACATGTTAAAACATGAAAAAGTACATTTTAGAATTAATGAAATGCACTACACAGTACACAGTTTAATGTACAACTGCAGCTGGCATCCTCCTGTAGGGAAAACTCTGCTTATATATTTTCTTTTCATATGAAATGTTATCTGGCCTTAGTTATGGTACATTTATAGCAATTTTGCTCTTCAAAGTTAAGCAGTAGTGATCCTAGCCAGAGGATTGGTCTATGGCATCAGTAACTAAACACGGCAGATGGAAAGTATTCTACAACAGTCTGGTTCCTGAGTTGTCATAGGGTGTAAAGGAAGCAGGCAACTGAGTGAGAAAATCAAGGAAAGGTAATGATAAAATACAGATTACTCATTCACTTAAGTAAATATTTTGAGTATCATTTAGAAAAAAAAAATGTGGTTCTTCTACAGAATGGAGTACTACTCTGCCATAAAAAATGATAAGTTTGAATCATTTCTATTTAAATGGACATACCTTGAGGATATCCTCATAAGTGAAATAAATAGGGCACAGATGGGTACATAGCGCGTCTTTTCTCTGGTATGAGAAAATAAAGATGTAAATGAGTCCTAACATTGTATGTTATATATTGTGAAATAGAAAATGCTCAATGTAAAATAAGGTGAAAGGGGACAATGTTGAGATTGTAAAAAAAAAGTAAGGAAACAAATTTTATGTATATGGGGGGGTGGTAGGGTGGGTGGGGCTATGGGAAAAAATGAGAATTAAGTTGTGTCTTATACTGGTACAAATCCCCATTATGGAGTGCAATCATGATGTGTATATTTAATGTACCAATAAAGATAA
>PVIR01002017.1:0-39948 GCA_004026965.1 Petromus typicus
ACTCTTTGCAGGAAATGGCTAAGAATTTGAACCAGCATATTTTCCAGCTGTTTATTGGCAGAAGAGGGACAGGAGGCATACTCTTTATTTTTGCACAGCCATCAACACACAAAGAGCTTACAGAGCACATTATCAGCACACAAGGAGCTTACAGAGTACATAGTGGGCCCGGCACACAAAGAGCTTACAGAGCTCACTTGCAATTCAGACATGAGATGGAAGCTGAGGAAAAGGAGTTTCTTTGGTCCCTTCAGTCCCACATTTTAAAAAACTCAGCAACAAAACAGAAATGAAAGGAAGGACTCACTGCTAAATCCAAGAATGTTCAAAGAGAATAAAGGGACGCAATGAACAATCCTGTGTCCACAAATATGTTAACCTAAAGAAAATAGGAACATTCTTTGAAAGACATAACCTTCCAGAATACACATTAGGGTTTGTTTGTTTGTTTGTTTTTTGAGACAGGGTCTCGCTTTGTGGTTCAGGCTGGCCCTGTCCTCAGCCTCAAACTCACATCACAGCAATCCTCCTGCCTCTGCCTCCCGAGTGCTGGGATTACAGGCATGAGCCACCACACCCGGCACTGTGGTATGTGGTACTGGTTGCTGCTGGGCATGAGTCTCCACGCCCAGTATAGTATGTGGTTACCGGGGATTGAACCCAGGTCCTTGCACTTGCAAGACAGGCGCCGGAACCACTGAGCTAACTCCTGGGCCCCAGATTACACATTAAAAAAAAAAAAAAAAAAACAATCTGAGTATGCCCATGTCTATTAAAGAAATTTAAGCAATAATTAAAAACCTTTATGAGGAGAAATTACATGAGTTCACTAGTAAATTCTGTGATACATTTAAGGAATAAATTATAGCAATTCTCTCTCATATTCAGAGATGAAAGGAGTAAGAATACTTCTGATTCATTCTATGAAGCCACCATCACCCTATTACCAAAACTAAACAAAGACATCACAAGAAAAGAAAACTACAGGCTGATGTCTCTCATGAAAATAGACACAAAAATCATCAATAAAATATTAACAAATCAAGTCCAGTGATGTACAGACAGAACTGCAGGACTGAGGATATGTTCAGTGTAGATTAATTGCCCACTATGTATGAGAAAGGTCTTGGGTTTGATCCCCCAGAAAACACACACACACACACACACACACACACACACACACACACATACACACACACACATACACACATACACACAAACATACACACACACATACACACACATACACACACATACACACATACACACATACACACACATACACACACATACACACACATACACACACACATACACACATACACACACATTACACACACATACACACACACACACACACACACTCCATCATCTATCTAATTTACCTACCTTTCACCTCGTCCTTGTGTCCTAATACACAAGAATGAAACTTTATTCCTGATCAGGCCTCTCCTAGGCAGTAGCTATCTTCCTTTATGACTCCTCAGAAGAGAGATTTCAAGATCAAATTAGAAAAATATCACAATGTACAACATAATGTGGGAAAAGTCTAGAGGACCTGAACTTGGTGATGAGTTTTTCGATACAGTATCATAAGCATGATATGTAAAATAAATAATAAACTGGGCTTCATTAAAATTAAAATATCTCTGATCTGTGAAAGGGGTTGTCAAGGGAATGAGAAGACAAAGCCACAGACTGGAAGAAAAAATGTTCAGACTTATCCGGTAAAGGGTTGCTGCCCAAAATATAAAGAAATCTTAAAACTTAACAGAGAAGCTAGGAATGATGGTACCTGCCTATCATTCCAGCACTCTAGAAGGACGTGGGAGGAATATCACAAGCTCAAGACCAGGTTGGGCGACTTAGTGAGATCCTGTCTCAAAATAAAAATATAATTTAGAAAAAGTCGGGATGTACCCCACTGCACAGGTCCTGGGCTCAATCCTGAGTATCACACACACACACACACACACACACAGAGACAATCAAACAACTCCTCCCAAAGCCCTATGCCGTGAGAAATTGAATAGCTGAGTTAAAAATGGACAAAATATCTGAATAGCAGCTCTGCTCAAGAAAATACATAGATGCCACATAAGCACATGTCATTGAAGAAATGCAAATATGGGGCTAGGGATTTAGCTCAGTTGTTCCGGCATCTGCCTGGCAAGTGCAAGATCCCTAGTTTGATGCCAGACGTGGTGGCTCACTCCTGTAATCAGAGGCAGGAGTTTGAGGCTGCTGTGAGTTCGAGGCTTGCCTAGGCTACATAGTGAGTTCAGGGCCTGCCTGAACCACAAAGAGAGACCCTGTCTCAAAAGAAAGAAATGCAAATTTAAACAAGAAGCTACTACAGCACACTCATTAGAATGGCCACAGTTGGTGATATTGACAACACCAAATGGTGACAAGGATGGGGAGCAACAGAAAGTCTCACTTATTGCATGTACAGGATGCAAAATAGGACGCCATTTGCAAGTTTTGTTTGTTGGCTTGCTACAGAACTAAACATACCTTTTGTAATATCTAGCAGTTGTACTTCTTGTGTTTACCCTAAGGAGTTGGAAACCTATGTTCACCCAAACATTTTCATGTGATATTTATAATGTCCAAAACTTGGAAACACCAAGTTGTCTCTGAGTAAGTGCATGGCTAAACAAACCATAAATCTAGACAATGGAATATCATTCAGTGTTAAGAAGAAATGAATTATCCAGTTGGGAAATGACGTGGAAGGAACTTAAATGTTGAATAGCTGAATGATGTCTATCTGACAGTGTTACATGCTTTACAATTCAACTGTATAACATTCTGGAAGAGACACAACTATGAACATGATAAAATGATCAATGGTCATCTTGTCAAGGGTTAGAGGATGAAGCGATGAATAGAGAAAGCAGAGGTGCTTTGGGGCAGTGAGACCCTCTTTGTGATGCTATAACTGTGGATATAGGTTGTGGTACTTTTGTCAAATCCCATGGAAGGTACAAAACCAAGCGTAAGCATCAATGTACTTGCTCTATGGACTCTGGGTGGCAATGTGTCAGTGTAGAGTCATCAGTTGTGGTAAATGTGCTATGGTGGGAGGGAGGGGCTGTGTATGGGGACAAGGGCATATGAGAATCCTGTTTTCTGCTCAATTTTGCAATGATCGTAAAACTTCTCTGAACATAAAGTAGGGTTGTTTTTTTGTTTTGTTTTGTTTTGGTTTGTACCAGGGATTGAATTTAGCACCTTGCACTTGCAAGGTTGGCACTGGAACCCACTGAGCTAAATCCCTGCACTGTAAAGTAGATTTAAAAAGGAAAAAATTACAGTAACCATTAACAACAACAACAACAACAGGTAAAGTACAAAACTTTAGTTTTGACCCTTGAAACTTTGCTTTCCCAATGTTCCATTGCAAACTTTTGCTCTGGCTGCTTCAGCCCGCACATAGTCTTTATTCCTTCCTGTTTTCCAGCTCTTTTTTTTTTTTTTTTTTTTTTTTTTCTTGAGACGGGGTCACACTCTGTAGTTCAGGCTGGTCGTGAACTCAGTCTCAAACTCAGCAATCCTCCTGTCTCTGCCTCCCTAGTGCTGGGATTACAGGCATGAGCCACCACGCCCGGCACTGTGGTATGTGGTGCTGATTGCTGGTGGGCATGAGTCACTATGCCCTGCATTGTTATATGTGATTACCAAGGATCAAACACTGGTCCTTGCACTTGCAAGGCATGCACCAGAACCACTGAAGTAAATCCCCGGCCCTTTCCCAGCTCTTAATGTTTACTTGTTTTCTCTCAACTAAACACTGCATTTTAACAATTTGATATTGGTTCTACCTTCTCTGGAAGACCTTCTTAACTCATTCTCTTTTGAAGCAATGTGTCAGGCTTCCAAACTTCACTGCAAAGTGCCAGTCTTGCAGCTGTTAGTGCTGGCACCCAATTAGGTACAGTATATGGGTTTTTTGGAGGTTTTATCAGCTGGCTAGTGTGCAAATTTTTCAGGACAGGGATCTTGCCATATGTTCTCAGACTTGCTGGTCAGATTTTAAATTCAAGGATTACAGCAAAGTTTCAAAGCCCCCATTCAAATCTGAGAGCAATGAGTGGCCACACAGCTTCCATACTGGAATATGCATTTCACACTCTCGGTGTCATGGGGACATACTGAGCCAGCTTCTGACTTCCAAGGTGATGAACCCCTGCCTCGACGGCAGTGGTTTTAGGTCTTTAGTATTTGCTAAGGTGTAGTCGTCCTGGGCTTCGGGTGGTATGCAGCCGGGGATCAGGTTTGGAGGCCTAGGGGGTGAGTGCAGAGTCACCACACAGACTCTGGGGAGGTTTCTGTGAACACAGGTTGACACAGGTTTATATAGAGCACAGGGAGTGGGTGTGGCTATGAGCACATAGGGGCAACAGGGTTGTAGCTGATTGGTGGAGCACAAGTTTTTTACCTTTTATGGTTATCTCTTGGCCAAGCAATGGAGTCACAACTAGAGAAGGAACAGAAGGCCCCCAAGTGGCTATAGGCCAGTTTGTGCTCATGGGAGTGAGTGTGCTTGAACTCCTTTGAGTGTCTCCTATTTTGCCAGGAAATATACATGCCTCATACTTGACCCAACCAGACTTGAACTTCTCCTTCACTTAGAGGGTCACTTTAGTCTAGAAAACCCTACATGGCCTATTGTCAGATGGAAGACACTTCTCTATGCTCACCTGGGGTACACTGAAGATGAGTTCATTTCCCTTTTTTTTGAGACAGGGTCTCACTTTTGCAGTTCAGGCGTCCCTGAGCTCAGCTTCAGACTTACAGCAGTCCTCTTGCCTCTGCCTCCCGAGTTCTGGGATTATAGGCGTGAGCCACCACGCCTAGCAGATGAGCCCATTTCCAAGACTAATGATTTGAGGGACTTTTCCCGAGACAGCAAGGTGTCAGCTTTGGCTTCTCTCTCCTCCCTTAGGTCTCTAATGCAGTGATCTTCAGCCCGATGTGATGGGGAGAGTGAAATGCCTGAAGTGACAGTGGTGGGAAGGAGGGCACGCAGACCTCCTGTGCTCACTGCATGGCTCCAGTTCTGCCAACCCTCAGTTACCTCTGGCCTGACTGAGAGCTGCAGTTAACTTCAGGGTAAGGGGACATCCGTCCTCACAACTGAGCACATTTTACCAGAGAAATCATTATAGAGATACCTCAGTTTTGCCTTTTCTCAAAGACCTGGGTCACAATCTGAGCCTGACCATTTTGTCATAATTGTCCTGCCCCTAGGGGTAGAATGTACCTTGTTTTGTGGGGAGTCTATGTGTCCACACTGTACTTTGTGTCTTTGTCTTTCTTTGTGAGAATTAATGACTCTACAGGATTTTAGTAGCATGTGTGCCACGTATATTTACATGCAGGTAGATACATGCATAACATACTAATTGAATTGTTCTGAAAGCACAAATATTTTGCTGGGCTACAGGAACACATATTAAATTTCTGAATCTACAAACTGCTGACAAACAGCACCTTTTCTAACAAAAGAGAGCAGTTTAATAACAGTGTTAGAAAGCTGGCAAGATGTTTGTTAAAATCTTTAATTAGGGACAGGCTTTCCCAGAGGCCTCTGAAGGCAAAAGGTGTAAATGGAGAAAGTGTCCCAGCCTGTGTGCTCCGTGGTGGCTGCGTTCTGAGCACAGATGGGCTGGCGAGGAAACTGTGAATGGACAAACGATAACAGACTACTCTGTAATTCCAACATCAGCTCATTAGCAATCTGTCAGATTTTAATATGTACACTGGTGAAGATGCAGAAATGACGTGATCATTCCATGATCGTGTTCATGTCTCACTGAAAAGGCCATTCATTGTAAGCAGATTGGCATAATAGTCATTAATAAAATGATGTCTCGGGAAGCAGAGGCATTTGGATGCTCTGTGCTCTTACTGGAAAATGATGTTTTCATGAGCTCTTAGGCCAAAAATGCTTAAATAATAACAGTTTCATGATACAAATCATTAATAAATAAACAGCCAGGCCAGCATGGTAGAAAATATAAGGAACATAAAGCCAAAAACTTTCCAAACAATGAATGAGGATGTCTCTCAGTTCTGAAGAAGACTCTGTCAGCAGATTTAAATTCGCTTTCATCACAAACCTGGTTTCCAAACGTTCTAAAACTTGCTACTAATGGTTCAAGTAGTTGCCAATGAAAATATATTTATGTATGCCATTTGCAATCTCCTATGCAAATGGCAGCCTTCCCCGCTGGGACCCAGCTCTCCAGCCAGGAGGTGGCGCTCACTCTCACTCTCACTCTCACCGCATCCTTCACCTCATCCTCTTCAGCTCTTCTGTGGCCAGTCTCCAGCAGGAGGGGCTGGGGGTGGGGTTCTTGGCGAGCACAGGTTGCTCCTGTGCACATCTGCAAGGCTGATTCTTGGCCTTTGAACAGACATATCCTGTTCATTGTGCCTCAAACATAGTTCAAACAGTAAAGCATGTACTCTGATTCAATCTTTTTAAAAAAATTAACTAGAGGACTGGGGATTTAGCTCAGTGGTTCGGCGCCTGTCTTGCAAGTGCAAGGACCCAGGTTTGATTCCCCAGTAACCACATAAAATACTGGATGTGGAGACTCACGCTCAGCAACAATCAGTACCATATACCACAGTGCTGGGCGTGGTGGCTCACACCTGTAATCCCAGCACTTGGGAGACAGGAAGGAGGATTGCTGTGATGTGAGTTTGAGGCTGAGCTCAGGGCCAGCCTGAAATACAAAGCAAGACCCTGTCTCAAAAAACAATAACAATAAAAAATTAACTAGATAACTAGAAGTGAAATTCACTGCACAGCTTTTGTTGAAACAAAAAGCCCTGCAGTATTCATACAACTTTGCAAAGTTGAATATTTCTCAGTGTATGAGTTGATTATTACTAGGGTCCTGTAGTGCTTGGTAAAATGCACACTCTTAAGTCTAGTAAATCCCTTAGAGAAGCACAATTTCTACATGTGAAGCTTGTATACCCTTATTTTTAAAATAACCCAAATGATTCATTGTTGTGGAGTCCTCTGGGGCTAAACAACTCCGACTCCATAAAGGAAGTGCAAGGCGGCACGCGCATAGCGGGCCCCTCTGGGCCACAGTGATTAAGGGAAAACAGAGAGACAGAGACTGACCCCTATAAGGCTGGTTTGGGGCGGTTGAAAACAAGGAAGTGGGACTGTATATAAGTACTGAGAGTGCTGGCAATAAAGGCTTCTCCACCATTTCGTCTCCACGTGATGACTCCCACCCGTGGTTCACTGCCAGATGAGTAGCCCTTGGGAATAGGATGTGACAATTGTTACATCGAAGTTTGAGGATTGTTGAGGTACAAGGATGTTGTGACAATATTTTAGTATGTGTGTAGGGAGGCTGAGATGGGGTCTTATTCCATAGTCCAGACTGGCCTTGAACTCACTATGCAGCCCAAGATGACTTTGAACTCATGGTGATCCTTCTGCCTGACAATAAATAGAAAATAATAAATGATAGCAAAGGAACCTACCTGTCCATCAGAAGAGGATAATGTAAAATAGTGGTACAATAATATTTTGCACCTTTAAATGTGTGATATATAATCATATTTATTAGCATGGAAAAGGGGTTCACAGCACACTGCTCAATGATGAAAAAGCAGATTACATTAGTGTGTATTATCTAAAAACATCATTGCTTCTGAATATGCGTGCAATTCTTGTCTCTGGATGACAGCCTTAGTTTTCATTGCCTTCTATATTTTCTGGGGGTTTTGCCTTAAATATATATTACTTTTTTATTTCAATAATTTAGTAAAGCTATTAAAAACAAAAAAATTGATATTTGATTTCTTGGACAGATACTTTAGTGTAACATTCATGATGGTTATTTTTGAGGAGAGCAATGGCTGTCTGATTCTTCTAAGAAACGACCTAACTAGAAGACACCTCTTTGTCGGTCCAAGAGGTCAGGTGGGACTGGCACTGGAGGAGGAGCTCGGGGACACAGCAGTGGCGTCGTAGCTGATGTTCCATATCCCAGGGGTCTTTACTCAGTGGAACCAGGGCTCTCTCCAGGGCCTATGTCTGGTGCGGATGGATTCATCTATGATTTGGGGAGCAACTCTGGTGCCTATAAAACAGCTCAGGTTGAGGAGAGTTGCAGCAGTGGAGAAAGGTGTGAAGAAAATGAAAAGTAAGGAAATTGCAGTTGATGCTGCTTTTTATGTGTTTGTTCTTGCCCCTGAAAGTCATGTAGCCTTCTCTTCCCCTTTTCCTTCTCCTCTCCTCTTTCATCTTTCTCCCTCCTCCACTTCCTCTACTCCCTCTTCTCTTTTTTTCAACCCTCTTCTCCTTCTTCCTTTTTCTTCTGAGAGAGATGGAGGATGAGAGCTGAAAATTCTGGAATTTTGCCTCTCAGACCAATCTGCAGACAGCATTTTCCTTGATTGAATTTTGTTTTAAATGTTGTCAAGATGGACCGTAATTGCTTGTGGTAAATGACACTGGAACCACATTGCTACTCACTCTGGAAGTGATATGAGCACAGCGTGCTCCTGATCAAACGCATTGCTGCATTAAAACTATCATAGGCAGAATGCCTCAATGGGACTCTTTCCTCCTAATAGTTTTCCGGGGTTTGTGCTGAAAGTGTTCTGTCAGTCATGTATGAAAATCTGCTTAACACCCTGACTCAGGTTAATAAAATGCAGCTGCCAGGATCTCAGCTCAGAGGCCACCAGTCCCCGGTTCTGACACTATCAAGCCCACTAAAAATACCTCATTATAATTGATACTCACTGATAATACATCTTTTTTTATTTAATGTAAAGAATGCATCCAGAAAGAATCTTTGCCTTACAGAAAGCCTGTAGAAGGTACAGCATATCCAGGGCAGACAGCTAATAGGAACAAGGATAGGCAAAGTGTGTTTTCACAAGTACCTTGGAGACAGACTTGATATGGATTTGCTCTGTCTTAGTTGGCTTGGAGTCAAGACACTGCATGGGAATTGATACAAATATGAGTGTCTCACCTGGGTGATATGGTTGTAAAGGGGCTTCTTACAGCACGGTCACTGATCAGTGGGAAGACGAGAATCCCAAACAAGAAGACTTATTTTACTAAGAAAAACAAAATGTCAAAAATGCAGAAAACTTGGGATAGCTGACATGCAAGCAAGAAGGGAAGGAAGCTTCCCGAAGCACTAAGCACTGCTGGCTGTCTAGTCTCCATTTTACTGCTTTCTAGTTCTTCTAACACCAGGACTTGTAGCCAATTGGCTCCAATTTCCTTTGGACAGAAGTATTTTTTCTCCAGGTTGATGGATGGAGATACAACCACTCACATTAAAGGGACCTTAGGGAGGTCAGAATGCTGGCAGGAAGTAGATGGCTTTCAAACAAATTCTGATTTTTAGGAAGTTTCTGCTGGCTGCCTCTGAGGAGGAGAAAAAGAATAAATAAAGCTGGGGAGGTGGTGGGATATTTTCATCTAGCAAATCTTTGCATAGAAGATCACTAAGGTGTATCTTGGTGTAGGACTCTGAGGAAGAAACATTATCAGTGACCTTACTGTATTGTGTATTTGAAGGTTTCTATTCAGAGACAACTTGAGTGACCACACAGAACAGGAGGAGAAAACATTTTTTCATGGGTGGTTGAGCTACTGTTAATGAAGATCATTCTAAGCATTGTTGGCTTAACACAACCAAAACAATTCTAGAGGCTTTGAGGTCATGTGGCATTAATAAGAGAGGACACTTGGCCACATTCTCTTTTCCTTCAGATTCTTTCTTACACATTACTAATTGCCTAAATTTTCCCGGTCAAGTGAAAAGAATAAACATCTGGAAATTGTCATGTGACAGCTCTATTGTGTAGGCCTATACTTCTTACAGATGTGTTTCCCTTTGGGTTATGTATTCCGGCCTTTGCACCCACATACAAATGAGGAGCAGAGCACTTTAAGTTCTCTTTAGGATGAGTTATGATCAGTATGTATTAAGGACTTTTTATGTGCTATTCCCTGTGCCATGCTCTCTGTAAACCCTCTCCTCTAGATTTCCCATAAAGCACTGTGGAGCCTAAATAATTTTATTCCCAGTTTACAGGGAAGTGGAAGGTTGAGTAATTTGCTGGAGATCATCTAATGGACCCTGCCCTGAGGCACCTACCACAAGCAGCTCTTTTGCTGCTCTTCTCTGTATCCTCGAACTGGTGATGCTTCATATGCCAGTCTCCCCCAGTCTGAGCTTTTAGCATCCTCTAGTCCATAATTCCCATGCACAGCAGTTTTAGGAAAGGGTACTCTTTTCCTGTCTTGGAACTGTCCTCAATTACTCTTAGACCTAGACACGTTAGGATCTGGAGGGGCAACCGTGACTCTCATACTCACTGGTCAAATACCTCTTTGAATTTCAATTATCTAGCCTTATATTTAATACAGAGAGACTTAAAAAGCTATTAGCTAAGTAGTTATGAAACTTATCTGAGCCCTGGACAGTATGATGTGTTCCTAGAAAGCTTACTGTTCTGAAGAGTGAAACTATTGAGTGCAGTTAAAAGAAAGATCCAGTGGAGTCGATATAAAGGGTCAGGAGTGATGCTGCCTCATTCGAGCAGACATCACCAATTGATCTTGATACTATTTGGTGATGAGTCTGGATTTATTGTCAGAATCCTTCTGAGGGTTTCCAAGCAGGGCACTGGGATGGCACTCAAGAAGAAACCTTTTTAGCACCTCAGGCACAGTCATATAAAATAGCAACTACACATGGAAAGGAGTAAAAGGAGGTGAAATATCTAAAGAAAGAAGTGAAACCAGCAAACTTGAATGTTGGTTTTTCTCATCATATTCTTTGTGATTTTTAAAATAATCTTTTTCACAGTGATAGAAAATGGATCTCATGTGTGCTTAGTGAGAAACTGACATCGTGCCTCTGGGCTGTTTCCTTCCTGATGTCATCCTGGTGTCTAGCATTGGCCCTTGCCTCTTACTGTCCTCTTTGTCCTCAACTAGGATTCACCAACAGGACTCAGTTGAAGCTTATGTTGCTGGCATCTGTCCAGATGCCCAGGACCCTGCTTTGCTTGAGCTGGTTTTCCTGGAGCCTGAAGCCCGGACCCTGTTGCAGCCCCAGTGCAGCATGTTTAGCTTGTCTTGTGTGTAGGGACGGCCCTGACCCTGGCTGCCCACCTGGGCTCCGGGCATCTGCTTTCCTTAGTTTCTTCTCCCTGCTCCCTGTCCACAGCCTGGGACATGTCACTGCAGTAAGCTCAAGCACAGAAAGACATGTATGCCATGTTTGATACTAAAGTCACCTGATCCAGCCATGTCCGCAAATACCTCTGTTTCCTATCCTTTGATTGGAAAAGGCATCTCCTCAGGCCTCAGGTCTTGATTACTTATCAGGACCTGCTTTAACTGCATTTCCCAGGGTTCGACTTTTCCAGTCCATTAATTCTTGACTTAACCTTTCCCTTTACAGTGTCAGAGTCATGGCTAAGAGTGCTGATGAATCTAACCACTTCCCTTTCTCAGAGATCTTGAAACAAATGCCTGAAGAGCTCAGAACAATTTCACACTATAATTTTTTCATTCAGTAAATATACACCAAAGACCAAGGCCCAGGTCCCAAGATTCCATGCAAATGCAAAAATATAGTGAATAGAACTCCAGACCTTCCTCCTCCCTTACCTTGAACTCTTCCTGCTTCATTACTGAGAGCCAGAATCCCTACTGAGGGTTCACCTTCTCCAGTCTGTTCTCTGGTATCTTTAGCCTGCCTCCCTCTCTACTGTAGGCCTTTTCCATGTCATCTATCCTCTCTCAATGCAAGGAAAAACCATACCTTCTCCCCACTTGACTGAATCAGTGGTGGAGTGACATCTTTTTAGAGTTCCACTATCATTTCCTGAGCCTTGAGTCCTCATCTAGACTCATGAAGTCCTCCTATGAGACTCACTGCTCATGGCTTAGTTATTCACCAGCATGGACCATATAGCACAGGAGTTAGAACATGAGCTTGGGTGAAGCTCAGTTTCAGTCCTGATCTTCACGTACTAGCTGGGAAATCTTGGACAAGTTTATATTTTGCATCAATTTCCTCATCTATAATTTCCATCTATAATTTTCTCATCCCTATAAAATAGGGAGGGTAATATTACCTGTTTTAAAGTGTCATGGGGCTGAATTAAATCATGTCAAGTGCTTAGAACAACTCGTTACACACAGACAGCGTCAGTGAGTATTAGCTACTAGGTCTATGATTGTAGGTGCCAGCATTAGGCTAGGGTATAATGCCAAATATAGAAGGATAGTCAAGCAAACACAAGAAGGAAGGATGAGGACTGTAGTAAGCCCAATGCCACATACAAATTACATAGTATAAAGAAACTTCAGAACCGCTTGTACGGCTTATTGAACAGAGGGCTAGATTCTACTGTGTAGTTTACCGTTGCTGTTGTATCACATTAGCACAGCCTGAATTTTAGAAAAACAAAAATGTTATCTCATATTGTAGTAGCCAATAGTTCAAAATGGATTGTACTGGACAAAAACCAAGGTTTCAGCAGTACTGAGTTCTTTTCTGGAGGTTCTGGGGTAATCGATATTTTTGCCCCTTTGCTAGCTTCTAAGGGCTGCACATAGTCCTTAGGTAGTGGCCTCTTTGGTATACAAAGCCCACAACAGAAGATCAAGTCTTTCTCATGGTATCTCCCTGGTTCTGACTCTGCTATCTCCCTCTAGTTATGAACTTGTGATAACTGGGCCTGACAGGACTATCCAAAGTAGTCTCTCTTAATTTCATCTACAAACTTGATTCCTTCTTGCCATGTTATATAATATATTTTCAGGTTCCATGGATCTGGATATGGATTCCTTGAGTGGAAGTATTCCTCTTACTAATCTGTTCTCAGAGTGTTTGTTTCGGTAGGTCTGTGGTGAGGCCCAGGGACTTGCATTCCTGACAGTTTCTTAGACAATGTGGACACCACTCAACCAGAAGCACCTTTTGAAAACCACAGGTTTGGACAATCTGATCATTCACATCTTTACTTATTTAGCAAATCTTTTGGATCTCTGTATACCAAAAACTATACCAAATACCAGAGTGGAAATTATCTGTCATTAAATAAATGTTCATGATCTAACAAAGGAGGAAAGGTGTAATATTGCTCAGTAGAGCCATGTGCTAAGTGCTCAGCACTCTCAGAAGAAAGGACAACTGACAGGGGACAGGCAGCCTTCATAGAGGAGGTGACATTTGAACAGCATGTTCAGAAATGAAGAGGAGAACTCGAGGAAGCTTAAGGAGGATAAGAATATGGCAAATGCTGGAAACAGCATGTGAAAGGGAGCCTGATATGTTTAGAGAATGAGGACGAGTTCTCACTCAGAGTGGATGATGAACCACAAGGAGAGGAGCTGAGTCTAGAAAATACCATCCGCCATTAAGGATCACACCGTTTGAGTTGCCTGTCTGGCACAGGCTGTCTTCTTTGAGAACAACTTCCCCTACAGCTGCCAATGGCACTGCAAACCAAAGAATGTCCTGTTTTGTCCATGTAACTTCATCTCTTCATGGTCACATCTGATCCACGACTAGGCCAGTCAGGTTTCTCCTTCTATTCTTTGTTCCAAGAGCTATACGGGTTAGACAGCTTAGATTAAGAAGGCCCCTAGAGGGCCACACGCTTTGATGAATGTGGAAAGAGAGACAGAGTGGAGGAGTCTGTAGGAGAACAAGGCAAAGGCCCAGAAAAAAGGCAGCTGTGAGATGCTGAAGGCAGTGGAAGAGACAAGTGGGCAAACATGAGACTTCGTCCCACACCTCCCCTGCTGCCTGGCTGCTCTTTTGGGGGGGAGAATGGGAAAAAACGCAAGATGTACCATGTATAGGTACAAATTCCCAATGATGAGCTTTCTCCTTATGTACGCCTAAAATGCAACAATAAGTGTTCTGCATTTTAAAAATAGATAAATAAATAATAAAAGGGTAAAAAAAAAAAAGCAAAAATATTTTGAACATCATGAGTGTCCTGCTTCCTTATAGTAAATCTTCTTTTTCCTAAATGAGATGGGACTGTATTTCTTTTTTGCACAATTGACAATTACTAATAGAAAGCATTTAGATTTTATCTGGGCTGATAAGCCAGGGAAAGGGAATAAGGTAGAGAAGTAACACCATTGGACTTGTGTTTCGAAAAGCACCCTGGTTACACCAAGGGTCGGGGGAGCCAGTGAAAGGCCCTGGCACTGATGAGCTACAGAGGAGAGCCTGCATTTAGGCATAGCACTGAGCACAGGAGGAAGGCACAGGCCTGAGAAATACTTAGGAGTGAGAATCAGTAGAATTTAGGTTTTGGATGAGGGAGTCTATGGCAGACTGAGTGAACAGTCCTCAGTTTCTAGTTGGAAGGTGGAAAGAACTGCAAAACTATTAATAGAAAAAAATTGAATGACATTTTGGAAAGAAGATATTATGCTTAGGTTTAGACATGTATTTGAGGTGCCTGTGGTCACTTAGAATAGCCATTTACACTTTCTATCTGGAGGCTGAAAGATGAATTAGAATGCACAAAAGTAGAGGAGTCGAGACTGGATTTAATTGCAGAAAGATTTCAGCATGAGAAGTGAAAAAAGAGTGAGATAATTGAAATGTGGGCAAGGATTGAAGGGCCAGAGAGAGGCACCAATGAGCCAAGGAGTCTGAGAGAACATTCAGAGGACAGAGGGATGGAGGGAGCCAGACACTGAGGGAAGTGACTCTAAACTGAAGGCGACAACTACTCAGGCCAAGCCAAGCAGTGAGAAAGATGGAAGCCAAAAGTAGTGTTTGAGAGCTGATGTGTTTAAAGAGTAGAGCTTCATCAAAATGGAGATGGTGGTAGTGGGTGAGGTCTCTAGCGTGAAGAGTGGAAAACTGAGAAGAGAGAAGGCAAAAGGAGAGGCACCTACCCTCTCTGGAAGTCTGGAGATGAAGGAAAGAGGACAACTACGCAGAAGAGAGAGATACAGACCGGCTGTGAACTCAGCTCCAATTCTTTATTTCTCCCAGAATCCACACTCGCTGTCATGTGAATATCTCTGTAGCTCCTTCCATCTAGGAGCAGAATCTATTCTGTTGCTTTCCTTCCCTCTGGCTCCATGAGAACAAGATGGAACTAACCTGTTAGACAGTCAGTGATCAGCGGCCCGCGTCACCAGAACTAACAACCGATTAATTCCCAAGGCCGTCCTTCACCAGCCTCCCCAGCCACCTCTCCAACTGCCTGTATTTGCATAAGGAAGTGCAGGCAGTACTTCAGGCCCAGATGAAGTCACCGGAGACTGGTCCAGATTGATAGCATAACACAGGGGAGCTCCCAACTTGTGAGCAATCACAAGGGAGCCACCTCTTGGCAGTGCTTGGGTACATATCAACAGTTAATCAAGATGGGGGATTTAGCTCAGTGGTTTGGTGCTTGCCTTGCAAGCACAAGGTCCCAGGTTTGATCCCCGGTAACCACATACCACAATGCCGGACGTGGTGGCTCATGCCTGTAATCTCAGAGCTTGGGAGGCAGAGGCGGGAGGATTGTTGTGAGTTCAAGGCTCACCTGCACTACATAGTGAGTTCAGGGCCAGCCTGAACTATAAAGTGAGACCCTATTAAAAAAAAAAAAAAAACAAATAACAAAGAACCAGTTAGTCAATTGAAGAGATTATTGAAAGGCTTACCATTTTTTTGTATTGGCATGGAGGTTGTATGAAGATATCTACACTCGTAAAGAAAAGTCACATTTAAGAAAGAGGGGATAAGTGATGGGAGAAAGGATTTTGAGTAAACTTCTGGTGGAAGGTTAGCTTGGAAAAGGCTGAGGACCCATTAGTTTACAGACAAGGGAAGAAAGTGGGGTGCAGCTGGCCTGAAATTCAGGGCATCACTGGGCCCTGAGCCCTAAACTGTGAACTGTGAGGTACTTTCTCTAGCTGCATCCCTGGACATGCTCACATTTAACAGCCAACCAAAAATTAACAACCCAAACTCATACATCTCCACATCTGTCAAAGCTAAAAGGGGCACCTGAGACAGATTTCCTTTTGTTTTCACTGGTATGTCAAATGCTGCGATGACAGCAAAGGAATAATCTTCAGTTTGTGTATAATGAGGTCTGAAATTTCCGTCTCCGCACATTGATCATGAATCTTATTTCACTAGATAAACTGACAGCATAGTCTCAGGTACTTAAATAAAAATTTGAAAAAAAAAATCAACACAACCACCCACGTGTATGTTTTTTTTCCCTGCTGTCATTTTTATGGTTCAGTTATTTTGTCTATACGTGCTCATTTCCAGTTTTGTTTGGATTCTTCAGTAGCCAACTCCTTCTTCAATTCTAGACCTATATTCCCTAAAACTCTCATCTGATACAAAGACAACTGGTTTGGAAGGCAAAGGAAACTGAGTCCCAACCCTGACTCTGCCATTATCTAGGTTAAGTAATTTAATCTTAGCTTCTTTGCCTGCAAATGTTATTTCTTTGAACTGGGAGACCTGACTTACATAAGTAACCTCAGCTACTCTGGAAGTGGGGCAGGGGTACTGCAAGTTCTAGGCCAGCCTGGGCAACTTAGTGAGATGATATCACAAAAAAAATTGTTTAAACTTTCTCCAACAATTTTTATTGAGCATTTACCATATGTTAGGCTCTGTTCTAAGTACTCAGGTGACACTAGTAAAAAGAGAGAGAGAGAAAGACCCTGCCCAAAAGAGCTTACATCCTAAGGGATTCAGTGAAAGGAAAGCAAAAAAGAGAAAGAAAAAATTCGATTGTAAAAACAAAACAAAAAAGAAACAAAGCTTATGTATATAGGGAATTAGGGTTGTAGGGAGGGCGGTGGAATGGTAAAAATGAGAATCAAGATACATACAGTATAGGTAAAAATTCTCAAAGATGACTGTGGTCATAATGTGCAACTAATATACATCAATAAACTCAGTAAACGGGAAAAAAGAAAAAATGCACTAGGCAGGATCATTATATCATGATTGAAGGTGCAAAGTGCTAAGAAAAAATTAAAAATAACATGATAAGGGAGAGACTGGAGGCCATGAGGAGACACTGAGGAAGTGATCAAAGGGCAGTGAAGGAGTCGCCATGAGTATCTAGGGGAGGAATCCTCGGACTAAGCTCCTGATGGTGTCGCCTCAGCTTTCCCATCCATCCACATTCCATCTGTGCTTGTTGGTCTTGGAAGAAACTGATAACATATACAATCTTCCATACTATGTCATTAAACAATCAGCAAATGACCAACTGCTCCCCAGAGCTAGTCTTATGGGCACAAAGTACAAAAGGCTGCTATCTTGTGGGTTCTGTGTGATCTCTTCTCACCACGGGAGAGGTCAGGTTTGTTTTATACCAAACATCACAGGAATATTTTATATACCCCTTTCTACTCTGCACAGGATGGGGAGCAAGCAACTGCATTTCTTCTTCTTCTTCTTCTTTTTTTTTTTTTTTTAGGTTTTTTTGAGACAGTGTCTCGCTTTGTAGTTCAGGCTTGCCCTGAGCTCAGCCTCCAACTCACATCACAGCAATCCTCCTGCCTCTGCCTCCCGAGTGCTGGGATGATAGGCGTGAGCCACCATGCCCGGCACTGTGATGTGTGGTACTGGTTGTTGCTGGGCGTGAGTCTCCACACCCAGTATTGTTATGTGATTACCAGGGATCAAACCCGGGTCCTTGTGCTTGCAAGACAGGCCCCAGAACCACTGAGCTAAATCCCCGGCCCATGCAACTGCATTTCTAAAGAGACAAGCCTCTTGCTTAGGTAGCTACCACTTCTGAATATTTCTTCTGTGCCAGCTGCTTTACATCTTCATTTCCCCCAACTCTCATCACACTCCTGCCTGTCTCAGTGGTTGGCTCTTCTAACTTTATAGATAAGGAAATGGAAGTTCACAGGGCTTAGGAAATTTACCTGTAGTCACATAGCTAGTAAGTGGTAGGGGACAGGGCAGCGAACATAACTAGAACTTTTGCATTGAGTTCTAGACTCCTGTGAGTCCAACAGCACACAGCAAAATTATTATTAGAAATAATTATTAGAAATGAGGGGGCCAGGGATTTAGCTCAGCGGTTCCAGTGTCTACCTTGCAAGCGGAAGTTCTAGAGTTCGATCCCCAGTAATCACATACCACTTTGCTGGGTGTAGTAACTCACACCTGTAATCCCAGCACTTGGGAGGTGGAGGCAGAAGGATTACTGTGAGTTTGAGGCTTGCTTGGTCTACAAATTGAACTCAGGGCCAGCTTGAACTAAAAAGTAAGACCCTGTCTAAAAAAAAAGAAAGAAAAAAGAAAAGAAAAAGTAAAAAGAAAGAAATGAGGCCTATGAGAAGCTGGGCTTGGGCTTGATCCATGCTACTCTGGACAGCAAAGATGGCAGACTAGAACTTGCCATACCTTTTATTCAGTACCTCCTCAGCCTACAAAGTTGCAGGTCCCTCAGAGGGCAGGGCAGTGGTTTTGATACATCAGAAGTAACAAATGTAACAGGTCCCTCAGAGGGCAGCCTGTTCTGATTCCAGAACAAAGAGGAATTACATAGGTGAAGGTCCCAGTGCAGCTCTGCCCTGGAGCATCACAGCTCCTGGGACCACTGGGGTCTTTCTTATTCCCAAAGGCAAAGATACAGAGTCAGGTCCTCAGGTCTGTATGCGCCATAGCAGATCTGCAGGAAGGAAAGCTCGGCCCAGTCAAAGTCTCAGTTGCCCAATTAATTTTCCCAAACGGGATTGCTCCCGATGGTAAGTTTCAGTCAAATTTTTCCCAAGTGGATGGTTCTTTCACTTGCCCCACACCACTTCCGACCGAAAGTCCCCTTTAATCTAAGTGGAAAATCAAAACATAAGTGAGACAATGAAATAGTTAAAGGAGGGAGTCCAGCATTTAGCTCAGTGTTTCCAGCGCCTGTTTTGCAAGCGCAAGGGCCTGGGTTTGATCCCCAGTAACCACATAACAATAATGGGCATGTAGACTCACCCCAGCAACAACCAGAGCCACATACCACGGTGCCGGTCGTGGTGGCTCACGCCTGTAATCCCAGCACTCGGGAGGCAGAGGGAGGAGGATTGTTGCGATATGAGTTTGAGGCTGAGCTCAGGGCCAGCCTGAACCACAAAGCAAGACCCTGTCTCAAAAAACCTTAAAAAAAAATAAAAAGTTAAAGGAATGTAGCCTATTGGTTGAGAACTTGAGCTCTGGGGTCAGATGGTTTAGGTCAAATTCTAACTCTGTCTCATTGTAGCTATGTAATCATGGGTAAGTTCCTTAACTTTTTTTTTTTGTTTATTTGGTACCAGGATTCAAACTCAGGACCTTGCACTCTCCAGGCAGGTGTTATGCCACTGAGCCACATCCCTGGACCCAGTTCCTTAAGCTTCTGAATCCCTGGTTCCTCATTTGTAAAGTATGAGTAATATGAATACTGATCTCATAAAGTTGGCGGGATGAGTCAGTGAAGTAATACGTAGAGTTGACTGTGGTTCTTCATGCCTGTAATGCCAGCTATTTGGGAGGCTGAAGCAGGACAATCAAAAGTTTGAGGCTAGCCTAGGCAACTTAATGAGACCATGTCTCAATCAATCAGTCAATCAATCAGTCAATCAATAGAGCTGCAGGTGTAGGTCAGTGTGAAGGCCCAGGGTTCAATTCTCATGGCTGAAATTAATAACCCCAAAGCTTAACAGAGTATGTCTAACACAATTGCTAATGTATGTTAACAATTATTCTCATACAGAATTGATATAATTTTTAAAAAGCACTTATGCAGATTATATCGGGACTGCTCCAAAGGAGGGAGAGTGTCTCTGAAATGAGAAATCACTTTATTCACATCTCCAGTGTACATTTAAAGGTTGGGCCATATATTATTTATTCAAATAAACAACTATGTGATTTTAAAGACAATCATTATTAGAAGCTAATATGAAGTAATAGCTGATTTGTGGGAGATTTCTTGCATGTTTAGAATTTTGGCAAAAGAATAAAGAGTGGAAAACCTTTCACATGAAAGATTCTTGCAAGACAGAGCACAGAGGCTGGCGTGAGTAACCAGTGGGCACAGTCAGTGCACTACCAACCATTTAGTGGTGTAGAGTATCTACACTGGGCAGGAGCCTGGAGTGAGGGTGCTAATAAGACACCTGTCATAGAAAAGATGGTTTAAGCGAAAGATTGGGGAGAACGCTCCATCTAAAACACAAACACTGAGAAAGAACAGTTCTGGGAATGATTGCCTGTTGAGGCTGTTCTCTTGAGCCCTGCAGCCAGAATTATTCTGGTTCATCAATCCAAATTGAGCTGGAGGAACCTCTGACATCCTCTTCTCTCTGCCTGTAGGTCATCTGCCTTCCACCCTGAGGTCATCTCTCATCAAAAGAGGGTAACTCCAGGGACAGCAGGATCTGCTTCATCGCTTGGATTTCAGAGTAAGGAGCCCTTCAGGCAACTAAACAGTAATGCTGACCCACCATTAAACACACTGAGAGAAGAGCAGGAGAAGGAGTTGGTGCAAGAAGAATCCACGTGCACCTGCTGACAACGCCTACGGGGTCACAGAGCCCTGGGAGCTCTGCCCATTGAACTGCAGTGAAGACTCCCAAGGTCCCGAGACCCTTGGCTGTGGGTACAGTGACTGTGCAGCCACCAGTCAATGCCTGGGACCTAAGAGACTGAAAAGAAACTGGAGTGTGGAATCCAGATAGACCTGAATCTCACGAGGCGCCAAGGTCCACACTCGGGGCTGAGGCAGGAAGGTCTCAGGTTTGAGCTCAGCCTGTACAACTTAACGACTTAGTGAGACTGTCTCACAAATAAATAAATACATTTTTTAGAAGGTCTGGGGATGTAACTCAGTACAGAGACCCTTAATTCAAACCCCAGTACTGTAGCAAGGGGGTAGACCTGAGATTGAATTTATTTTGCCACTTCCTTTCAGCAGGCTTTGACTCCTCTTTAAAAGTCCCTCCTCTTTCTTGTCTGGAAAAGAATGGAGCTAATAGCTACAAAGAGGCTTTCAAGAGCAGCATTCAAAAACACAAGCTCTGTAATTTTGTTTAGGAAAATGAGCAAGATGTGGTGCTGGGAAAGAACCAACACAGCAGAAACTCTCCTCCGAAGTTTCTTTGGTTCCAGCCCCTCAACCTCAGAATGCATGGTCCTTTAGTGCAGATAGATGCCAAGAAAAAAGGGGGAGAGAAAGAAGTGGGGAAAGGCAGGAAGCCAGATCCTGGACCTTCCACAAGGAAATTCACTCTAAATACTTTTCAGACAGTGTTGTTGTCCTTCCTCAAACACTGGGGCCGCCGGCACTCTGCCAAGCAGCCAGCAGCCTGGCAGAAATTATAAACTGATTCTGAGACCGAGCGACAGGCCATTTGCACCATATGCCACTGACACATTAATCTAGGCAAGGATGCGAGGCAACCGGGGAAATCCATGTTGAAATGCCAGTTAGGCAGAGCGCACCAACTCCAGCAGCAGAAGTTCATCAAAGCAAACAGGGAGGGCAGCCAAGAAGACTGAAGTGGAAGAAAGATGCAGGGGCAGAGCAGTGCTTAGCGCTGGAGACATCTTCTGAGACACATCACTGTGGTTCTAGGAGAGCCACAGATTCGGCAAGACAGCAAAACTGGGTATTAACAGACTGGACGAAGGAGGATCTGCTACTTTGGAACCCATTATTCTACATGGCCACCAGCCCCAGGACCTTTCTACCCATTGGCAGATACTGGGCAGTGCTCCAGTCCACCAGAATGGCCTTTATCCCAGCAGTTTGATTGTGAGAAGCCCGAGAAAGTGCCTGCCAAGTGACTAATAGATGCCCCAGTGTCAGACTTCTCAGGATCCAATTTGGTGGGAGCGCTGTGGGCCTTTGGTCTCCTTCTCCCCTTTGCCCAGCCCTGTTTCTTGGTTTCTGTGAGCATTAATGAGCTTCTCCACCCCAGCATGAGGACAGGCTCACAGCCAGCACAAGAAAAGGACTGAGTTCGTATGGGGCAAACAACTCTATTTCACGGGTAGATCACACATCTGTTTTTTCCCCTTCTTCTGTGAATGCAACTACACTAATGATTTTTTTAAAGTAAGAATAAGGCTGAACTATGACTTTCTGGGGAAAAAAATACACAGCAGGAAGACTGCAGCAGACATCATCAAAGGAGCTCAGAATAACACACCCACCCACTCTTGTCATTGGACCAAACAAGCTTCTAGAAGTAAAAGGAACATTATAACTTAAGAGATTTTAATAAACAAACAGCTTCACTGTCTTAATTATTTTTTCCAGGAAACTATTGCCTTTAAAAATTGGCTCCTCTTTCTAATGTTAGTTATTTTTCATAGTCAAAAGAATCTGACCGTAACAATTAGATTAGGGCACCAAAGAATGTGTTTCCTAAAATTTGCCACGGTGAGGAGCTCACAGTAACACAGGCTCAGGAGTTGGCTTTTGCTTCAAACCCAGGGCTCAGTCTCTCACCCGCTAACGGCCACTGACAATTTACTCAACCTTCCTTTCTCCGGTCTCTATTTCTTTATCTATACACTTGTACCGAGTAACCCCATCTGCCCAGGTGGTTGAGAAAATCAAGAGACGATTCCCATGTAGTGAGGAACATGCTTGCTGGCATGTGGTAATGGTACCTGCAAGAGGACCATGGATGCCATCTTGGATCCCACATGTCACCTAGGTTTTCCAATGGAGAAATGTTATTACACTGAATTATTAGTAAAGCCTAGATAGATGCTAAGTCAAGAAATTATATGCATTTTCTAAGTATTCATCACTATACTGGACTGGATTACGCCTTATGAAAGATTTGTAAGATGAGGAAGAGTTGGGCTTTTGCTCAGAAGTAACTCTAAGTCAGCTCTCAAGTACAGTCACGTGACTTTTAGTCCAAGACCTAATGTCCAGAATTGCAGCATCTTTGCTTTCTGTACTCTAACACTGTACTGCAGTGTACCGCCTCTCCTCCCCTTCCTTCCCTACCCTCTCCTCCCTTCTACCTACCCCCTTCATTTCTACTCCCGCCTTCTCCTCACTCTTTCTCTCCTCTCTTTTCCCCTCTCCTCTCCTCCCCTCTCCTACACTCTTATCTTGTATCCTTTTCTTTTCTCTTCTTTCTTCTCATCTTCCCCTTCCTTTCTTTCTTTGTGCTCCCAAAGATTGAATTCAGAGATTTCACACAGAGATATGCCCCTACTGCTTTTTATTCTTTATTTTAAGACAGGATTTTAGAGTCAGTAAGTTACCTGGGCTGGAGTTAAATGTGTGATCCTCCTGCCCCAGACTCTCAATGGGCTGGAGTACAGACATGTGCTACAATGCCTGGCTTGCAGTAGTCTCTTACTAATCTTCACGCACCTACCCTGAGTGGCAAAAAGCTCTGTATGGGGCTGGGGATTTAGCTCAGTGGTTCTGGCACCTGTCTTGCAAGCACAAGGACCCGGGTTTGATCCCTGGTAATCACATAACAATACTGGGTGTGGAGACTCACGCCCAGCAACAACCAGTACCACACATCACAGTGCCGGGCGTGGTGGCTCACGCCTGTCATCCCAGCACTCGGGAGGCAGAGGCAGGAGGATTGCTGTGATGTGAGTTTGAGGCTGAGCTCAGGGCCAGCCTCAACTACAAAGCGAGACCCTGTCTCAAAAAACCTAAAAAAAAAAGCTCTGTATGACATGACATCTCAAATATATATAGATCATCTCAGGATCTGCACCTGGCTGTGTCTCTCACAGAGGGCGATTCTTTCTCACTGCTTAGCTTGAGCTCTGTTAACACCCTGGTCACCTCACTCCTTTTTCCGGTGCCTCTAGCCACAGGAGCTCGCTCAAGCACACAGGCGTGCTTCTTCTTTACAATCTTCAACCTCGCTTTTGCTCTTTGGAATTTTGTTGTGTCACATATCCACATGTCCAGCTCCTTTATTTTATTTAGTCTTCTGCTATAGTATCACAAAGCCAAAGAAAGCTTCCTTGAAAATTCTTTCCATAGTCATCCAAGGGGGCCAGGGATTTAGAACAGTGGTTCTGGTGCCTGCCTGGTGGGCGCAGGGTCCTGAGTTCAATCCCCAGTGCCACATGTCCCAGTGCTGGGTGTGGTGGCTCATGTCTATAGTTCCAGAACTTGGGAGGCAGAGGCAGGAGGATTGCTCTGAATTCAAGACTAACTTGGGCTCCATGTTAAGTTCAGAGGCAGCCTGAGCTATGAGATCTTGTCTCAGAAAAAGTCACCCAATATTGCCATTCTGTGTCTCTTTACTTGCTAAAGTAGACATTCTACTTTAAAGAACCTGCAAGTCTTAATATAGGAAGTTTAATGTAATGATGTCCAGCCCCCACTGCGGTAACTGGTCCCAATGCCACACTGATATTTGTCATCTTCATCTTCCACCATTATTCTAAATTTCACCTATCCTGCCAAAAGTTCAGAAGGACTAAGTTGGTTTTCTTTTTCTTTTTTCTCTTTTGGTGTTACCAGTTATCAGACTCATGGTAGCACCACGGAGCTACATCCCTGGCCCCCCACCAGGTTGATTTTCAAGAGTCATCTAGAAGGAACTCAGACCCTCATTCACAAGGGTTTGGGTTGCCTTAACCGCTCTGGTCCGAGGCTGGTGTAGGTGCCATGGATAGTCATCACTGGGCACAGATGTTATCACTGAGAGATGCCCTATTGAATCTGGGGTCCTAGACATATTCTATTCTGTCACTTCTGTTTTGCAGTAACAACCTCAGCTCTGCATAAGAATCAGGATCAACTGCTTTAATAAGAATTTCACAAGTGGGTCACTGAGAATATGTGAAAGGGTCTAATCTGTCTCTACACTGATCCCTGGACCCACATACTATAGCAATTAGAGAATCAGCGTGGTGGTTCTGTGGGTATATCCCGTGATAGAGGAGGCAGTTCAACTCCAGAGGGTGCTGTCTCCGACCTGGCATCTCAGATGGGCCATTCCATTATCATGTTATGTGTGCCTCTGGGCGAGGAAGTACATTTTAAGACCATGGTCATGTTCACATCACAGCCCCTTGCCAATCAATGGATCCCTTCAAATTGGAAGCAAAGTTGTATGTGATCCTATCTCAGGAAAGAAAATAATCTAAAAAGCCTTAGATGACAATGCTGGCGACAGCACTGGGGTCCGAGAAGGCAAAGCCATACCCAAAATAGACGTTGATTCTAGGAATAGAATTGGGTCTGATTTCATCAGTTTGCTACCATGAATCTGGCTAGTATTCTTGAGAGCAGTGCCTTCTCCGTGCCAGTCTCTACTGCTGCCCAGAAGACTACCAAAATGGTAAGAGCCATACGAGCTTTGGTAAGGGGAATTGCTAGTGCTTTGTCCACACCTTGTCTTTACCATGTCACCAAGGCCAAGCCATTCATGAGCTAAGTATACAATCATTCAAATAGCTATGAAGAGAGGCTCATTGACACTCAGAACACAAATCATCTTATCTACTTGGTTGTTGATGCTCTGTGGATTCATATGGTGTTTATGGGCATAACATGGGACTTACAAAGTCCTCCTCCTTTATGCCTATTTTCATTCATATGCCTCATCCACAAACTTCTTTACAGAGGAAACCTATAAAAATGGACATTATTAAGCTGGTCATAATTACAAGCTATTTAGGTAACTATTTTTATTTTTTCAGTGCTGGGCATCAAACCCAGGGCTTCCTACTAGGCAGATATTCTACCACTGAGCTACATCTCCAGCTCACTGTGGTCCATTCAAAACATGTATAGAGTTTTCTACTCAGGGGTCAGATGATACAATTCTACCACCAGTCTCTGTCCTTATTAGTCACAGTTTCCCCCCAAGGGTATAATTCTCTTGTATACCTGGATTTATGTATGTGTTAATGCTAAGTGGATTCTTTAGACACCTATTCTGGTTATTAGAGAAAGTCAGGCTAGAGAATACAACAGAGTCATGATCCAGCTAAGACAACATCCTTATCTGGTTATGCCTGGGCACATGTGGCTGCTGCAGCAAAAGTTGGAATAAATGGTGTGCTGAGAGGCAGTGCAGCCCAAGAGGGGTCTGCTATTCCTTCGAAGGCCAGGAAAGAGGCCTGTGTTGCCTCACATATCTGTAATCCCAGCCAATGGGGAAGCTAAGCTAAGAGGATCGTGAGTTTGAGGCTGGCCTAGAAAACTGAGCAAGACCCTGTCTCAAAAATTGGCTGAGGATGTTAAGCCGGGGATTTAGATCAGTGGTTCTGGTGCCTGCCTTGCAAGTGCAAGGGCCCACTAACCACATACAGTACTGGATATGGAGACTCACGCCCAGCAGCAACCAGTACCACATACCACAGTGCCAGATGTGGTGGCTCACGCCTGTAATACCAGCACTCAGGAGCAGAGGCGGGAGGATTGCAGTGATGTGAGTTTGAGGCTGAGCTCAGGGTCAGCCTGAACTACAAAGCGAGACCCTGTCTCAAAAAAAAAAAAAAAAAAATTGGCTGAGGATGTAATTTAGTGGTAGAGGCCAAGGTATAATTCAGGAATCCGTTCCCAGTTTAAACAAAACAAAACACCACATCTTGGGATGCAGGTTTGATTAAAAAAAAGTGCTAAATAATATATTTCAGATAATTAGACAATAGAATATTTACAAATATGCATGTGCTAATTGTATGAGGCTACCAACAATGACAGCAACACAGAGCTAATAGCAAAGAAAGAGATCCATTGGGCTGGAGCTGGAAAGCAGGAGTTTGCATCTTGCAGAAGCTGAGGCTCTGGCTTCCTCCAGCCAAGGAGAGCTGAACTGCAATGCCCGGTGGAGTCTTGGGGTCACAAACAGGAACAGGATCATTCAGCCTGGGGTTCTCTTGGCCAAGATAGATTTTCTGTCCTTCTACCTCCTTCAAGATAGACTGCCTTTCTTACACTTTTGGTTTCTCACACGAGAAAAACAGCACAATATTTAAACATATGGGTTTGATTTATTTCACTTAAAAGTATGGTCTCAAAATGCATCTATTTACCTAAAAATGTCTTAGGTTTATCCTTTTCTGTGACATAGTAGTGCTCCATTGTAGAGAAAAGCCACATTTTCTTTATCCATCGATCCACTATGGGTATCGGGGCTGTTTCCAAGATTTGGCTATTACAATTGTGCTGCTATAAATATGGGTGTGCTGCATATATTACTGTGGTGTGATGCTTTCAATTTTTTTGCAAAGTTACCAAGAGGGGAATTTCTGGGCCAAATGGGACCTCAAGGGAACGAGAGAGGAGAGAGAGTGAAAAGAAGGAAAGGAAAAGGGAAAAAGGAGAATGGAAGGAAAACGCAGAAACAAAACTGTTGTAAAGGGGGGGAGGGGTGAAGACGGGGAAGGGAGTGAGGGAAAAGGAGTTAGGGCACATTCTTAGGTACACTTTCTTATGATGAATGGGATCAATATGTCTTAATAAAAGTAAAGTCAAAGAAGACTGTTCTGTTGTGATACAGAGTGGTGCACGGTTAAACAAGCAGCCGTCAGGGTGAGTTGGTCCTCTCTGAATTGGGGTTCTACTGTCTGGCACCCTACAGTTTTCTTGTGTACCATCCGAGGCTTATGGCAGTATCTACGTCATAGATTTATAATGATGATTAAGTCAATTATTCTATAGAATACACTTAAGTTAATGCCTGGCCCATAATTAGTGCTAATAAATATTAGCTGCTATTATTATTATTATTATTATTATTATTATTTTATTATTACTATGAAATATGAAATCAGTAGCTTTGAAAAACTAAAGGAAATGTAACTAGAACCAAATAATAAGAACAGGAAACACCGAGCAGTGGGCGTGTAAGAGATAATCCACCCCACCAGATGACACAAAGTTAACAATTTACAGTTTGGCAGAGAAGTATTCATGTCTTCTGCAGAAAGTGCTGAGATGTCTGGGGCATCTGAGAGACATTCAGCAGAAACGCCTTTTATGAGCAAAGAAAACTAATCAGATCATAATGGCCATTGTTGACATTATCAGAAAAAGCAGTGGCAAAAAAAAACAAGTTCGGTAGGCTCATCTCCTTTTGGAATCTATAGCACATATGGGTAGCTTGGGCTTTTTCTCATTTCTCCAGTGTATGGCTGGATTAGCCAGGCAAATGCAGTCTGCCTCCACTTCAGAGGGAGAATATTTCCATGCCGAACGGGCTACAGCTGTCACTGATGACCCCCACACGTCCTGAGACTAGAAGGGTTTGTTGTAACAAAGCTTTCTTTTTCTTGTGTGGTATTGAGGGCTGAACTCAGTGACTTCTCAGCTACATCTTAGTCCATTTATAAATTTTTATTTTGTGACAGGGTCTCACTACATTGTGTAGACTGACTTTTAAACAGGATCCTCCTGCCTCATCCTCCTAAGTAGCTAGAAGTACAGGTTTATGCAGCCGTATCTGGTTTGCAGCTGTGCCTTTTTGTTTTGTTTCATTTTTGAGAAAATACTTCACCAGAAAAACTACCTAGCAGGCTTTCTATGACTCATTCTTTTTTTTTTTTTTCTCTCAGCCTCAAACTCACATCACAGCAATCCTCCTGCCTCTGCCTCCCGAGTGCTGGGATTACAGGCGTGAGCCACCACGCCCGGCACTGTGGTATGTGGTACTGGTTGCTGCTGGGGTGAGTCTCCACGCCCAGTATGGTATGTGGTTGCTGGGGAATCGAACCCGGGCCCTTGCGCTTGCAAGACAGGCTCTGGAACCACTGAGGTAACTCCTTGGCCCTCTATGACTCATTCTTTATGAGCCAGTTTCCAGGCACTGAATGAGGTGGAGAAAATATAAAGCATTTGAGAGTTGGTTTGACAAGTTATCCAAAATGTGAAAAGTTTCCTTTCTGGCCTTCTGCCTTCATGGTGCACTCTTCCCAGTGCTAAAGTTCTCTGCAAATCTGCCTTGGCAATTAGCATGAGGAGTAAATGACCTTTGGCAATCATTAGTTCCTTAATCATCATCTGCCTTCCCTTTATTCTCCTACAGATCCTGACCCACTTCATTTTTGTGTTATAAAACCCTTCTATTATTTCCAAAGTTCAAAGTGCGTTCTTTAAATTTTTTTTTTCTATTGTGAAAGTAATACTATGCTTATTAGGAAAAATCAGATAGTTGAGACTGATATAAAGTGAAAAGTAAACTTATTCTCCCCACTTCACAACAACCACTGCATCTCATTCACTGGAGTTTCTTCACTGTGTGTATTTCTAGGAGCTTCCCACGGATCAGAGCTCCTCATTTGTCAAAGGTGATAGGACCCTTTCAACCTAAGTCACAGACGTGTGCTTTTGTACAACTTATTTTTTACCTTAAGTTTTGAAACTTATTTTTTACTGCACTGAGAATACTTTTGAATGTGTCCACATAGATTTACCTTGCCATTTTTAAGGAGTGGATAGTGCTGTAATGGTTCTAGTCTTGTGTGGCTCTACTAGAAGTCACACAACCAATCCCTGTTTCCAATTTTTCTCTATTACAAGATGATTTTGTTGTACCTAATGATGTATATACTTCACATTTTGATACGTAGTGCAAAAATTTGAACCAATTTACACTCCTATTAGCAGGATATAAGACTGTCTATTACTGCACTCTGTCCCTAGGGCCCCGGTCTTCTGAGATAGTGGCCAAGGCTTTAAAATCAGGCAGACCTATTTCAGAGTCATAGTTCTTTCACTCATTAACTATTTGACCCCTTTTTAAGTTACTAACCCCACTGGGGCCTCAATTTTGTCACCCATAAGATGACAGATAGAATGCCTTTTGGGTAGATTTTCTGTGATAATTAAGTGAAATAATACATGTGAAGGACCTAGTACTGTGCCTGCCAGACAGTAGCCACTCAGGGTGAACCCCGCACTTCAAGTGCAGTTCCCTAATATGCCATTCTTGTTTACACCTGCTTCCTGTCACCAATTGCTCTTCCTAATATGCCTTTTTCTTATTTTCCAGGGGAAAATCCTCACAGAGAAGTCAGAGGTATGTATGCTGAGGTTGTATTTCACTCGTATGAGTGAATGGCATTCTGGCTTATTTGATTTCCCAGAAGGCCAACCCCACTTTGGTAAACTGATTTCACGTATTGATTTTTTTCGTGCTGGAGATCCAGCCCACATTAAGCACGCACCCTCCCACGGAACTCCATCTTCAGACAAGTTTTTTTTTTTTTTTTAAATAGAGATTTGGAAGAACTAAAGACAAAGTCACTCTAAGTCCATTAAGTTGCAGGGAAGGATGATCTCAGGCAGGAGGCTCCGAAGGCCGACCCTTTCAGAGTCACTTCCTCTTCGGGGTGGTATTCATCGCTCACCCATCTTCCCCACTTGCTAGATGGTGAATCAGGTGCCAAAGCTCAGAAGGCTCATGTTGCAGAGGACAAGGAGCGCCGGTCTCTGCAGCAAGGCTACCTCAGCCCACCACTGTGAAGTTATCTGCATGAGCTATGGCTGCAATGAGATTTTAGTTTTGGTACGAAAGCCAGTATCAGATTATTTGATTTTTTTTCCCACTTCAGTTTGACCATCTGTCCCAGGAAATCTGATTTAAATATGTTTTATCAGATGCTTTCCACAGACACCAACTTACTCAGCAGCTCCAAGTTTCCTTTAGTTGTTTCCAACATCAAGAGCAGTCACAACGTGGGGAGGGTGTGTTCTTAGCCTTCAAAGTTTATGAAGCACGAATTAAATATTGAAACTGCCATTGTTGCTCTGCATGAGTATAAAAACTATTAAATTACATAGAGTCTTGGGGGTTATATTTCTTAAGAGAAAATTTTAATTAACCTGCATGACCATAAACTTAAATGAAATAGTTCTATTTAATTTGCAATAACCAATCCGAGTGCTGCATTGCTCAACTCTAATTTAGGATCTTTAACAAAATCTAATTAGTGTTTTGCATTTTTTGGCCTGCAGTGGTAAGATAAAAAGACTTAATATTTCCGGCTTTGGCAAATATATCCCTTGGCTCCATTATGAGGATATAGGATTAGACCTGTCGGTCAAGATGGTCATGCAGAAATATCACTCCACACACACAAGAGTGGTGAGTAAAAGTTTAAATATATATTGATAGCCATCCGTATCTGCAATCTAAAACAAACAGGAAAATACTGGCTCAGAAAGAGGAATGCCAACTGGGCAGCAAACACTGGAGCCACATAACCCACAGGGTTCCAGAAATGAGTGGCCCCCAGGACTGTGGTCCTCACACCACCTTGGGAACAGTTCTCCTCACTCCCCGCATGTGTCAGGAAGCCAAGATGGGGACTTGCATGGGAAATAAGAAACAGGAGCCTCTTTATCCGCTCCTGAACAGCAACAAAAATCCCTTTTCCCATCACCTAAGGTTGTAACCAAAATGGATTATTTATGATGCCCAGCAAAATTATTATTTAGAGTTGAGACTGAAACAATTATACTTATAGATAGACAAGGACCTCGAAAATTTATAACCCTTAAATTCTTACAAATCTACTAAGTTGTTAGTATGAGCAACAGTAATGTTTGTGCTTCAAACAAGTGGGAACTAAAATTCTAGATAGTTACATACGTAATAGTTGGAGATGGAAAGATGTATAGTTTTGTAGAGAGCTGCATTGCTATAAGGTTTTTACCTTGCTCAGAAGACTACTAGAATCTGGTTTAATTTAGATATCAAAAATATTAGTTTGAGTACATATGCAGAATTGTAAAGGGTATGAACTATTTCTGAGATCTTGAAGCCTAAGCTATCAGCTTCTAATACAGAGATGCAAAGTTGAGAAAACATCGAACAAAATAGTTTTCTGTTAGTAACAAGAAGTGAAAGAAGGAGGCAGAAATAACTTTAGGTCAATAGCGAAGTTACCTCACTAACAACAGAGTAGACTTTGACTCCACAGGATGAAAGGACCTAGTCAGAGTCAAACATATCTTTTAGTAGTCTGTCCAAGGAAATAGTTCTCAAATATTTTGGTCTCAATGCCCAATAATACGCTTAAAAATTTTTGAGGAGGACAAAGAGGTGTTTATGGTTTTATGTCTCTACATAAGGAGAGAAGGAGGAAGAGAGAATAGATATTGATCATATTAAAAATTAAAACTGGCTCACTTCCCCCTTATCCACAGAGGATATCCTCCAAAACCCCCAGCGGATGCCTGAAAGCTTGACTAGCACAAAACTCTAAAATTTAACGCATGTTAACTAAGCTCTTAGCAAATCCCATGGCTATCCCTTTTTTGGTTTGAGGTGCAATACTAAACCTAACATCAATTTCTTTCTTCTTCCTAATTTTATGGGTAAAAGATTTGTTTTTATAGCAGATCTCAGCAAACTTAGCATATAGGTTTTTGCTTTTCCTTACGAAATCAAGAACTTTCCTCTTGGCCTTGAAAGGAAGTACTTTACAGCTTCTCTTTGACATGTCTGAATTGCCAGCACCACTGCTTGTGAGCTTTGGCATCAATATTAAGTGATAGAAGGGTTTGCGGAGCACATGTCTTCTGATATCGTAACAGCTGTTTTAAAACCCAGATACATGGCTTCTAAGTGACCAATGGGTGGGCAATGAATACAACATTTAAGCATGAGAAAAGATACTTCTGAGTGGATCATAGGGGTATGGCATGAGATTTTGTCACATCACTCAGAATGGCATGCAATTTAACACTTATGGGTTGTTTATTTCTGGAATTTTCTTCTTAATATTCCTAGACCACCTCAGGTAACTGAAACTCTGGACAATGAAAGCACAAACAGGAGAATTACTAAATACTACTCAGAGTAATTGCATCATCACAGATCACATAGCCTCGGAAAAGCTCCCTGTCAGTAAATGAAAGAACAGGAGAGGAAAAGGTAAGCAATGTCTTGATATAATTTGAGGTAGTTTTGGCTTCTCAGACTCCCCTGAAATAGTCTAGAGGTCCCCCGTGAGGCCCCAGACCTAATTTTGAGACCCACTCCTTCAAGGGGCCACGTACATCAGCACTCTTTCTCTGTCTGCGCCAATGAGCCCTGAAGGCCGCCTCCATCTGACTACAGCCCAGCTGCACTCTGCTCTGGCCCTGTCCCCAACTCACAGTGCTTACTGGCGCTTGTTTGGACCATCTTGGATAGTTTCATTTTGTTTTATAATCTGACCTTTAAGCAGATATGTGTGAGTCTCCCCTCTTTAATTTGATCAGAATTTATGCAGGGTAAGTAAGACACAAATATTCTAGTTCTTTTTCCATATTTGTAATAGTATTGACTCAGTAAGAATTAATGGAGACTGGAATGGCTCTTAATTTATTAGGTATAACTACAATGGGTACTGTTAAAATTACTTAGAAGGAAATTGTTTTAGCATTGGTCAACAAAGTAAAAAGGACCAAGCTAAATCCGGGTCTGGTTTTATTCCTGATAGTACACTAGAGTGCAGCCCGACTCGGAGGCCGGAAATGTGAAATCAGTGCTGGTTCCTCGTGTCTAGTTTCACACCTAATTGACCAGGAAATCCTCTTGCCTATACTTTAGAGCTGACTCCTAAGATGGCCCCACTCTTCCCACTCTTACTGCCACAGTCCCCAAGTTTTTGTCACTTCTTGCTGTGAATGTAGGAACAGCCTCTCTGAAGCTGTCTGGACCTGACTCTCATCTCTTCTCACCCCTATACACATGTGTCACCATCGCCAGTGTTATTTTCCTGAAAGTAGACTTGATCTTGGCATTCCTGTGTAAAAATTACTCTCACGGCAGTGGATTTTCCTTTGCCAGATGCCATGCTATACTACATTCACCTACTATAGTTGGCTAAAGGATAGCATATTACTTAATTTTGTGTCACTACCACAAAATACTTGAGGCAGCTAACTTATAGGAGAAAAGGTTTAGTCAGCTGACAGATGCTGAAAATCCACTGGTGCGGCACAGTTTTGATGCCTCACATTGTGGCAGTGAGTGAAGGAGCTAATAGATGACATGTCCAACCAGGAGCCAAAGAAAGACAGTGGGGCAAAGCTCAGGCTTCCCCTGGAGCTACCCAGGAGGCTCAGGAGTGCCTCCTTCTCAAGGTGTGGAACGTCCCAGTGACCTGAGGACTCCTAGCAAGCTGCACTCCCAGGGGTTCCAAAGCCATTTTACAGACCCGGCTTTCAATCACAAAGGCTCCCTGGAGACATTAACCTTACTTAAACTCCCTACTCAAGTAGATGCCATTGTCTCATATGGCCCCAGGCCCACAGTCTGGATAAAGACACCTAACTTTTTTAAAAAATTGAATTATTTATTGGTACATTTTATATACACATCACAATTGCACTCAACATAGGGAATTTGTACCAGTATGTATTATGAGTTAATTCTCATTTTTACCCATTTCCCCTCCCACCCTAACACCCTCCACCCCCTATATACATATGCTTTTTTTAAAAAAAAATTTTTATAAGATTATATTTTTTCTTTCCCCTCATTACTTTCCCCTATCCTTTTCCCTTTGAATATTTCCTATTTCACAAAATCTATTATACATTCTAGAAGTCATCTATATCTTTAGATTCTCATACCAGAGAAATGATATGGTATTTACATATCTGTGATCTATTTATTTCACTTATGAATCTGTCCTCAAGGTACATCCATTTGAGTATAAATGACTCAAACTTATAATTCTTTATGGTAGAGTAATGCTCCAGAGATATTTTCTGAGGATCACATCTTGGGGTACAGATGCCACTGGGTGCCAGATATCCTATGATGTACAGAACAGATCCCACCCAACAAAATGTTATCTGGCCCCAAATGTCAATAGTGCCAAGATTAGGCAATCCCAAGGAGAGTGTGGTGGTGTATGCTTGTAATTTCAACACTCCAGAGACTGAGGCGGGAGGATTGCTTCAAGTTCCGAAGCTAGCTTAGGCTCCATAGTGAGTTTGAGGCCAACTAGAACTGCATAGTAAGACCCTGTCTCAAAAAAAAGAAAAAGAAATCCCAAGGCACATACTGTAGCTGGGGTAATATGTGTCATATATTCTTCATATAATTTTCCTAAGTAGCTTATGGGATAATCTTACATTTGAAATCCAAGGTCACTGTCTGGTTCGAGTTAGCCTCTCATACCTTACAAATGGACATGGTACTCAAGACCCTTGTAAATTTGTCCCCACTCTGAGCAGCCAGCTTCCTGTCCCTCCATTTTCTGTTGTGCACCCTGCAGTGTACTACAGTCCATTACACTTGTCTTGTGGAATGTCACACTCCTTCATGTCTTGGTGTGACTGCTTCTCTGACTAGAACATCTTCTCTTCTAATTCACTGGCCAATGAGTATTTATGCTGCAAAACCCAGAATAATTACATCTTCCCAGACTCCCGATCCTCTCCATGCATACCTTTCCCTAAAATTAGCCCTCGCGCTTGTGTAGTACTGTTGTGTCTACCTCATCTACTGCACTGCTAGCTTTAGACTCTTTTGCAGTGGTGTGTACTGCAATTAGTACTAGGCCTGGTGCACCATAAATGTTCAGAAATTATCTATCATATTATATACTTGCACATGTGTGCATGGGTGAAAATGGATGCACTTGCTCATGGGACACACGTTTTCCAAAGTAAAAGGCCAGAGAGAGAAGGATTTTATCACAGTTCTGAGGAAAATTCACTCTTCCAGGTATTTGCATGTTGTTTCCGTGATAGGCATATAAATTAAGAGGCAAAAAGCCGAGAGGGCAACAGCAAGAGCTGGGGTAGCGGGAGCATTACCGGAAATGGCATTACTAGTAGGAGGAGTCACAGCAGAAGTGGCAGCAGCGACAGCAACAGGTGAGCGGTTTTCATTGTATTTCTTAGCTCCCGCCTCTTTAGTCCTCTTCCCAAAAGCTTGTCATGCGAGTCTTCTTCGGGCCCTGACCTTATTCTGTAAGGCGTTAATGTTGTGGTCTGGGACTTACCATGTCCCTTCCTCTTAAAAGTGAGATCAGGCTAACGCAGGCATTTTTAGGAAGGAGATTTGACCCTCTTTATTCTGGAAAGGACCATGAAGGGACAATGTGTAAAGAGGAAAGACTCAGAGGTTCCAGGGGACCTGGGACTATTCCAATTTGTGTTTGTATGCAGTTAATTATATTAGCTCTTTTTCCTTTGGAGAAAGTATGAGAATGTGGATGAAATATTTTTTTTTTGTCACTCTAGAACCAATGAAGAGTTTCAGCCACTTGATTTAGACTAGGTTGCACAGAAAACTCATCAGCTATATTCAACTAGGATTTTTAGGAAACTTACTCCTCAAAATTGTCCAACCAGGACTATTTATGAAGAATTTTCCTATTTCCCTTAGTATCTGAATGGAAAATCGACACCTTCCTTCCTGTAGAAATCTACCTTATAAATAGTTATTATTATTATTATTATTATTATTATTATTATTATTACTCTATCTTCTGAGAACTTTGTGAAAGATGAGCAGTGGCTGCAGGAGCCCCTGACTCTCTGCACACAGAGCGGTCGGCTCCGAGGGACCCGTCGGCTTCTTTCCTAGGTGCAGACAGCAGGAGAACGAAGACTTCCTGCCCCACCAGCCTGGACAGCTCGGCTCGGCTCTGGCATCAGCTGCTCACTCGCCAGATCGAATATCAGCTGATGGGACCAACTGGTGCCTCCTGGAGGCCTTTAAAAAATGATTTTCCAGCTGTGACAGGCTGCGCCATTGTTCTGCAGTCGGTCACCTTCTTCCTGGCCGGCCCTCTGTCAGCCCCGCGCAGGCCGGCCAGGCCCAGCCGTCAAAGGGTCTGCAGCACGGCCGCCCGCCGTGCAGCCTCGTCCCTCCTCTCAGCTGTCTGGTGTCAGCTCCCTGGAGCCCTGCAGATGGCCCTGTGCTTGCTCATCATTCACCTCACAGGCCTCTAGATTTTCACGAGTCAGGAGAGGCGCCAGGAGGAAATTTGCGGCCCCTGAGGGCGCCCTAGGGGTGGTTAATAGCCAGGGAGGTGACAAGAAAGAGGGAAGTTTAGAGTGCTGTAGTTCCCAATTGTCTGGCTAACAGCCGGAGATTGACCTTGGGCTTCGTCTGCCACATGGCAGACTCACCAGCCGGCAGCACATTCAGAGGGAGCCAGGATAATGGAACTTGAAAATGCAAATGGTTCTGATGAATATTTCCCCTCCTACCCCCAGCCCAAAGCGCCGCAGGCCGGAAGAAAACCTGCTCTGGTTTACAGCCGAAAGTCACTTCCTGTTCTAGTCTGCAGTGATGGCCCTGGCACTCAGGTACTCCACGAACACGGAGCCATCCTGCTGAGGCCTCCGCGGCTCTCTGAGTCTCAGCTTGGTTTTCTGGATCACAAGACAGCAGTACATGTTGTGCCTGGATCCCAGCTCAGGACACTGTAAGAAGAAAGACTAGACAAGGAGGGTGTTGGCTTTCGGTGAGGAGGATTATCTGATACTCAGAAGGTAAAGACAGAGCAGTCACAAACGCGCCTGGCCCTGGGCAAGGGCCGGGTGAGAAGGGAGCCGGGTTTGTCTGTGGGGCTGATGTGCACCATTTCTTTCCCTTCTATTCCACTCAGGAGAAGGGTGGAGAAGGGAGACTGCCCAGCATGGAACGGCTGCCTTTCGGCCTCTGCTCACACCCTGGCGCCTCCTTTTCCTGAGTATTTAAGAGAGCTCAGGGCGGCCGGGGCCTAGTCACAGCCTCTCCTGGACCAGTCTACCGGCCTCTGTCTCTAACTACCTGTCAGGCAGCTGATCACGTGGGATTTGCTCTTGGTCTTCAGTTCTGAGTCTTGGCAGGCTCCAGAGGCATGACCAGTATTTGAAAAAGCAAAGCACTCTCCCTGTTTCCCATGTGTAAGTTCTCATCCAAGTACTTAGTTAAATTTCCTGTCCCCTTAAGGGGCTTGCAAATAGGTAGGGAAGTTGCCTGCATGTAACAGAAGGTGTTAGACAGTCAGTCTACGAAAGTACGTGTGTCTGTCATAATTTTGATCTTGTTATCTCCCCAAATTCTCAAAAATGTTTCATAAAATACTATACAAATAGAAGTGGTTTTGCCTCATTTATTGTGTCTTATTGATTGCCTCTTTAAAAGGCCAGTAATTTCCTATGTAGAATCAGTTGTCTGAGAAAAATCAAGTGAACAGAAAAAGCCTTAGCTTTGCCACATGGCACTTGTTCAAAATCTGTTTCCAGGGATCACATTTGTGCGGTATTGTCTGCCCTGAACGCCGCTGCAAAGACAAATTAGAGGTGCACGTCGTCTGAAAGTGGGCTTCAGAAACAAAGCCAGTGTGGGGAGCCATCAGAGATGCGATATTCACATTTTCTACCGCAAGATATACAAACTGAATTAATTAGTGGCAAACTATTATTAGATGCAGGGCATTTCACCATCCATTAACTGCTGTGTCCTCATGAACAAGCTCTGCCTGCGATGGCTTATTTAAAGGCTGTTCCAGTTTGCATGAAGAAAGGCAAAAATTAAACTGGCGGCCCTTTGAACAGAGCGTAGTGCTGAGATTGCATTTGCCATTACTTTTTAAATCTACATGCCTTTTTCCAAATGCTTGAATTATTTTTACTGAACAGCAAGCTCAGGCAATGAGTCTGGATTTATACAGCTGTTCTTGGAACGGTCTTGGCAAGCATCGTGCAGCAATTTTTTTTCAGACAGGAAAAACTTGATTCTGGAGCCACAGACCCTTTGTCCTAAAGGAGAATGGCTTTCTGCAAAGGTGGGTAACCCGCGGGCAGAATCAACTACTCAGGACATTTTGTACATTTACATTTACATTTGTTGATTCCGTAGTAAGCTGAACAACCAGGCTCGCGGAAGGTAAAGCCCTCTTTTAATTAACCCTCTTGGTGTGGGCCCGTGTGATTAAATATGACGGAGCTGCTCCTGGGGTTTCTGCTACTGAAAATACTAACAATAATCATTTGTTTTGTTTTTATATTTAAACACATTATTGCATAGCTTGGTGCAGAGATAATTACCAATTTTATCTCCTGTGTTTTTCTAATGTTCATTAATAACAATAAAGGGTTGTAGGTTAAAAACTCATTTAATTGCCTTTATGTTAATGACATTATGAATAGCCTTAGCTACAAGATTCTAATTCTGTCCAGTCTCCTCTTTCTCAGTGGAGCCCCAGGAGGGCTGCTCATTTTATCAGCATTACTGATTCAGAGTTTTTCCTTGCAGGTGGGTTTTTGTACATAATCAGAATTAATGCACAACACATTTTGCAAGGAATAGAGTAGAAGCACTCAGAATAAGTAATTAACTAGAGTGCCCAAGGAAATATGCCCCAGCATTTTTTTAGCATATTCATAAAACATTAAGAACAGTCATAAACACAGTAGAAACAATTTCCTGGTAATGTGCTTTTAGGCTATTTTCTGGCTCTTTTTTACCCCCTCACATAGAAGAAAACATTTTTAAAAACTGAAAATCCCAAGGATGCAAATAAAATGGCCAAAGCATGATGCTTTGGTACTAGCTGAGCTATTCCTGGGCTGCTGCCACCAAGCTTGGCAGGAGTCTGGGTGCTGTTTCTGATCCTTCCCCTGTCTTAGTCACAAATGTGACTAAGGGTCCAAATGCACCACATGTCAGGAGGCATGATTACCCCTATTCCCGACATCAGGCATTTACCTCTTTGCAGAGGAGTGAATAACCCAGGAGTCGTGGTAAGAAGCAAAAGATTACTATAGTGAATGCTGTGTCTACCACCCATTCTCCACTCAAACTCAAACTCATCCTTCCTAATCCTGATGGTTGATGGGACTCAGCTTGAATCACTCTCCTTGGGTTATCAGGGCTACTTCCTTAACTCAAACCTCAGGCATTGTGCAGAAAAATGACTGGCCAGGGCCAGGGATTTAGCTCAGTGGTTGTGGCGCCTGTCTTGCAAGCACAAGGAC